>SKCR01032747.1:0-281798 GCA_019454045.1 Zanthoxylum bungeanum | reverse complement strand
CTACCCAACTTCGAGAAGACATTTGAGATTGAGTGCGACGCATCAGGGTTAGGTATTGGAGCAGTTCTCATGCAAGAAAAGCGGCCAATAGCCTATTTCAGTGAGAAGCTGAATGGAGCAGCTTTGAGGTACCCCATGTATGACAAGAGTTATATGCGCTTGTGAGAGCACTTGAGACATGGCAGCACTACTTGTGGCCTAAAGAGTTCGTGATCCACACCGACCATGAATCATTAAAACACTTGAAGGGTCAAGGTAAGCTGAATAAGCGACACGCAAAATGGATGGAATTCGTTGAGTCATTTCCATATGTTATACGCTACAAGCAAGGTAAAGAAAACATAGTGGCTGATGCATTATCTCGCAGGTATGTTTTACTTACTTCAATGCATGCACGGATGTTGGGATTTGATTTGATTAAGGACTTATATGAGTGTGATTTTGATTTTGGTGAGATTTATGCTACTTGTGCAAAGTCATCTTTTGGAAAGTTTTACATTCATGACGGATTCTTATTTAAAGCGAATAGGTTGTGTGTTCCTGCTTGTAGTATGCATGAGTTGCTTGTGTAAGAAGCGCATGGGGGAGGTTTGATGGGGCATTTTGGGATTACTAAGACTTTAGCTATTTTACATGAGCACTTTTATTGGCCTAAAATGAAACGTGATGTTGAGCGTATTTGTGATAAGTGTCTAACATGTAAGCATGCTAAATCTAAATTAATGCCACATGGTTTGTATACTCCTTTGCCTGTACCTAGTGAACCCTGGGTTGATATATCGATGGATTTTGTGTTAGGTTTGCCTAGGACAAAGAGGGGTAGAGATTCAATCTTTGTTGTAGTTGATAGGTTTAGTAAAATGGCTCATTTCATTGCATGTCATAAAACCGATGATGCTACAAACATTGCAGATTTATTTTTCAGAGACATAGTGTGACTCCATGGTATACCTAGGAGTATTGTATCTGATAGAGATGTTAAGTTCCTTAGCCTTTTTGGAAGGTGTTGTGGGCTAAACTAGGCACCAAATTATTGTATTCTACCACATGTCATCCACAGACTGATGGACAAACAGAGGTACATTCTGAGGTGGTGGTGCTCTGGGAACACTGCCCGACTGAATACTCTCTACACTCTTGGCAACCTTTCCAATGCAGCATTCATATTCTCCATCATATCTGTAAACTTTCTATCCATAGCTGCAAGCTTCTCATCGATGGTTAAACTAACACCTGCCATTTCAAAGCTCAACAAACAAATCAGTAATAACAGAAAAGTAATACGATATGTAAAATCCTCTCAAGCTCACAATCTCACGTGTTTACACTCAATTATATCTCAATCCACTCGTGTTTGCACTATATTGGCTTTTACCTGATATTGTGCTCACACTCACTGCCTTTTACCACTATTGAGTTCTTCCTCAATTCAATTACAAATCAACTCAATTCCTAGAATGGTCAACTAAGATGTAGTCCACAAGCTAGCAGAAACACAATGTATATATAGAGCAGGTGGAATAAAGCAAATAAGATAAGTAATCACGGAGACTCAATTGAAAGAAACTTATAGCTAGAGTGCTCAGATAAGAAAGAATGACGAGTTAGCTAAATGCAATAAATAAGCAAGCAAGCAATCAACGTGTCACTGAAGCAATCTTGTGGTCACTCGCTATAGTGTTTGAGCTCACCTTTCTTTTCTTCTCACACACACTCACAAGTGTTTACACTCCAATGAAACACAATGAAGCACAAAGAATTTCAATTCGGCTATAACACAAATATAGTCTTTCAAGCTCAAACCAATACAAACCAAATCAAATATCAATGTAACTCATGTAAAGCAATCCAATCAACTTGCAAATGGTCTAATCAAGCTAAGCACAATGCGACCAATTCTCTTTCTTTCTTTTTTTTCTCTTTTTTTTTTTTTTCAAAACAAGTAGGTGACTAAGCTGCTTACGTAAGTAGCTTACAAGTAGGTCAAGTAAGCATGTCAATTCGGCAATGGTAAGTTACAAACCAACTAAACAATTTTTCCAATTAACTTGATGATGCAGCAGCTTGCCCCTTCAAGCACCTCTCAAATGCAATGATGGCTACTCAAGTTTCCATGTCAAGCTCATGAGTGCTTCCATTTTCAATGTCATGCTAATGATTTCAACACAAATCCAATGTCAAGCTAATGATAGCTCACGCAAATCAGCAAGCACACTTGGTAATTCATGCTTCAACATAAGCATATCAAGCATCTTACTCACGGCAATATGTGTAAGAAAGCAACCAGACTTGTCTCACAAAGTTAACACACAAGCATAAGTAAACTTCAAGAGTCTCACGACCTCATCAATCCATAATCATTCATTTTGTTTCAACACTCATTCACTCAAATGCCTCACCACAACACTCAAAAACACTTGTTTTCCTCACAATTCACAAGATTGCAACAACTTCACAAATATTGCAAACAAGCTAGTTCAAGCAAATGTTAGGAGTAATGAAGTGCAATCTGATTTTCTCAAAGTAGATATGAACAATACCTATTGAAAACAAGCTAAGTGACATGCATATGGCAAGAAAAAAAAGAAAGGGTGGTGATGGTTCTTCCTTGGCCGAATCTGACCTGATGCATTTTTTTTTTTTGATTTTTGAAACTAATAACTTAATAACAATGTTAAACACATCCTAGTAACTTACAATTAACAACTAAACACTTTATTCAAGCAAAGAACACAAAAGCCCCAATTTTGACCTAAGTAGCCAAAGCTTAACTCAAAGAAATACTCATGATCAATCAAAAAACACTCAAGGCAGAATGTTATTCATGATATTTTGATCACAAATCAACAAGAATCACAGCAAGAAACACAAGATCCAACAATGGCCGAATCAAGGTGGAAGTAAAACCTTGATGCCGAAATTAAATCAACAAATGGCTTCACCTTTCGTGGCACTTGCCCGATGACATCTTTAGTTGATCTCTTGTAGCCGTTTGGCTTTCTTCTAGGAGGGCTTGTCCTCTCTAGATCCTGGGGGATGCCCCTTTACTCTTGTATAGTTTTCTTTTGGTTATAATACTTACCTTATCCAAAAAAAAAAAAAATTGACGTGCTTCCGGCTAAGTACAAATCTAAGCATAATTAAGCCTAATGGCATAGTCAACCATGCTAATTACATCATAAATAAAGTCAAAATGTCGAGCAAAAATGACAAAAACCCCCATTGGCCGAATTCAACATAGTCCCAAAATGGGGTGAAATCGGGTCAAAAGGTGCTGGTGCTGAAGCTGCTCTGCTATGCTTCAGTCTTAGCTGATCTGGGTCAAATGAAATAGCTTGGGGACCTCTCTGGTTATGTCCATATGTGTCTCTGGTGTGCACTTGACTTGGTTGCTGCAACTGGTCACATAGCTCTGAGCTAGTCGCGCAAAGGCCTCTCTGATCTTCTTTGCTCTTTGGCGTGTGATTGACCTTGTTGGCAACTGCATGGGTTCTTCCAAGTTGTTAGCTGCATCCTGTAATGTCTCTGGTGTGGTTGGACTCATGTCAGGTCTTCTTTGTGGCCTTGGAAGGGTTTTGTTTCTACAAAATCATATTCGCGGTTCTTGGGGTTCTGTCCGTTGCTTGGGGTTTGCTTGGATTTCGAATCCAAGTGGGTTTCTTGTCAAATGATCTAGTTACAATGTAACTAACTCAATTTCCAATTCATCCAAGTCAAATTATAAGCTAAGTAAATAGTTTTTGCAAGCAACTAGGTGATGCAGCTACTTGCCTCTTCAAGCACCTTAAAAACAAATGATTACACACAAGTTCGCATGTCAAGCTAATGATGAATTTCTTGCCTCTTCACTTATAATAACAATATTTCAAGAGGTGGCAAGTGATACTTGCTTGGATACACACGAATTTAGTGAAAATTTGGTGCACTCAACCTTGCTTCACTTGATTCTTCAACATTAACAACATAAATCAGCAAGATAATAATGAACAACTCACTCCAGTATCCAAATTTGGCGCATTCAGATTTTTTTCATCAATTACACATTCACATTCATCAATAATGCACTCAACCTTTCTTTCTTTTCACTCAAACTCACAAGATTGTGCTAACTTCACAAGAATGCAAACAAGTAAGCTCACGTAAATGCCAAGATGAATGATGTCAATTCTGATTTTTGCAAAGTTGATATGAATAATACCTATGGAAACAACTCTAATTGCATGTATTCAACAATAGCAAGACAAGATATGTCAATAAATCTCACTAGGTCAAATCTAATCTGATTCTTTCTCTTTTTTTTGTTGAAACTAATAATTAATAATAATGTTAAACACGTCCTAGTAACATAGAATTAACAACTAAACACTTGATTCAAGCAAAGAAAACAAAAGCCCCAATTCTGACCTAAGTAGCCAAAGATTGACTCAAAGAAATACTCATGATCAATCAAAAACACCCAAGGGCAGAATGTTATTCATGCTATTTTGATCATAAATCAACAAGAATCAGCAAAAAAACAAGATCCTACAATGGCCGAATCAAGATGGAAATAAAACCTTGATACCGAAACTAAATCAACAAAGAACAAAGATGAAAACACAATCAAACAACACATAAATATAGGAAAATCAGACCTTGGAACCCTGAGCTCATGATACCAAATGACAAGACTCACTGGGTTGGAAACCAAGCAAACCCCCAAGCATCTTTCTCAAAACCCCAAGAACTTTGAATACTGATTTTGTAGGAACAAAACCCATCCAAGATCAGCCCTAAACCACCATGAAACCTTGTCCATGATAACTTAAAAACATGAAATCAGTGTGTCTTGCTAGCAATGGAGACACCACTAAGCTTGCCAAACTTACATAAGTCGATTTGAACTTGAAAAGGGGAATCCCTCTCTCACAAGAAATTAGCCATAGCCAAAGCTTAAAAGCTTGAAAGTTTGATGAAAATGTCATGAATAAAATTTTCCAAGAATAAGAAAACAAAGTTTAAATAAGTTACAAAGAGAAACCCTAAAGGTGTGAATGGACAAAAATGTCCCTAAAGTGAAATTACCAAAAGACCTAAAAACTACCCAATGCTTTCACTCAAGCACGTCCCCAAATGTCTTTTCCCACCTAAAGTAGCTTTAAACAATGATTAGAAACTAATCTAACTTAAGCTAATTTGAGGTGCTTACATTAATAGTAAATTGAGATGCTTACTCAATAAGCAAGGTTCTAAGCATAATTAACTCGTACATGACAATGTTGGAGAGATTCAACATGGATCAATCCCAGAAGGGGATGATTTCGGTGTCACATGGCATCTCTCTATCTAAGGACATGTGTCCTAAAACTCAAGATGAGAGAGATTCAATGAATCAGATCGCATTTGCTTAAGCAGTCAGATCGATCATGCATGCCATGATATGTATGCGACCTGATGTCTCATATGCTTTGAGCATGTGCAGTCGCTATCAGGCCGATCCAAGTGATGGTCACTGGATTGATGTAAAGAACATCCTTGAGTATCTTAGATGAACTAAGGATGCATTCTTAGTCTATGGAGAAGGAGAACTTGAGGTGACTGGGTTCACCGTTGTAAGTTACCAAACTGATAAAGACGACTGTAAGTCGTAATCATGGTACATATTTTGTTTGAATAACGGAACAGTGAGCTGGAATCTCTCCTAGAAAGATATTGTTGCCGATTCAACAACAAAAGCGGAATACATTGCTGCGGCTGAGGCAGCAAAAGAAGAATTTTGGATATATAAAATTCCTAATGGATTAGGAATAGTTCTGTTAGCAGCTGAGCTGGGCTACATCACAGGCTAAGGAACCACGGTCTCATCATCATCCAAGTATGTACTTTGACCGTTTCATCTGATTCGTGAGATCACACATCGTGACGATGTGAAAATCGAAAAGATCGTTTCAGATGATAACCTTGCAGATCCGCTGACGAAAGCAATTTCTCAGCAAAAGTTTGAGCGACCCGTACATAGTTCAGGTGTTGGACACTTGAGTGATTGGCTATAGGCCAAGTGGGAGATTGTTGGACAATTATGACCCATAGCATCACTATTTGTAAAAGACATGGTGTTTTTGTACAAATTAACTATGTGACAAAGGAAATTGCTCTTTTATCATTTTGTAATTGGATTACTTGGATATATAAATGATAAAAGTCCATATGATTAGTACCGGATTAAGAAGATATGAGACAATATTAATCCACAAAAGGTTTAATCATTAAAATATCCCTAGTCGTAGTATTATCGAGACTGGACATCGATAATGCGGAAGAGACTAGTATTACACTTGTGCGCGTTATGTAAGCTTAACGACATAGTTCTCATATATTTGAGTATTGGATACTTATGCAAGTGTGATAGGAGGTTCTGTTAGCTGTTTGGACCGGGAACAGCTTCGCTCTGGATAGACCCCTCAGAGTCTCATTGGTAGTATGACTATGTGTCTATGGGAATCCGAATCAGGATAGTGTGTATGTGGTCTTAACCTGAGACTTGCATCGCTAATACTTGCGACAATCAGTATACTTTGGTTTTGATCGTCCGGAGCTTTAACAGGTTTTGTGTACGCCTCTTCTGGGTTTACTGAGAATCATAGTGTATTGGATGTGATGTCAAGATGGAAGTCTCACTTCAGTCATATAGAGATGATGATCACGCAGGATACAGAACTAGTACTCTTAAATGCTGCAGCTATCGGGATAGTATGACTAGGTCATGATTATTCGATTACAGAGACTAGATGCTAGTGATCCGATATATGATTCGTACGGGGCAGACAACAATTCCAGCCCTAGGCCTAGCATGTGACATCCGATACTGGATCGTATTACACAATACATTGTATACTACGCCTGATACAGATTATACTTCCTCGTTGAATATTTCTGGAGAATTGGGTAGGCACAGTGATTTGCTAGAAGCCAACCATGTCTTGTAAATCGGTGAGAATGTGGTATCGGGTATGCACGTGTTCGGATAGTTCGATGATCGTATTTACTGCCAACATATCCAGGGATCACTTGGGTCACTTCCCAAAGATTCACCAATGACATTTGACTCGAACAGAATTAATCTGGGATTAATTATGAGAGAGAAAGTTAATCTGGGATTAATTACGGCAAGAATTAATCTGGGATTAATTATGAAAGAGAAAATTAATCTGGGATTATTTGCGGTAAGAATTAATCTGGGATTAATTCATCTAGAAGAGAGAAGACGATTAATTTGGACTTAATCGACAAAGCAATTTAATAGTTAAATTGGATTTTGCTATTTAATTTATTTAATTGGGCTAAAATAATATATCAGATATATTAATTGAATTGGATTTTAATTCAAGCGAACGAATTAATTTGGAATTAATTCGTAAGCGACTTTTGTAATAATTTTGCTAGGCATTATTATTTAATTAAATTGGATTTAATTATTTAGCGACGGAAAATTCGTTTAATCGGATTAAACGAAACCGGGCCCAAAGTCATGTTGTGTGTGCCAACTGAATTTGGAATTTAATTGGGTGAGACCCAAAACTTACATTAAATTGTCACTATTTGTGATGTAAGTAGTTGGAATAGTAATTGGATTACTTATTGCACACAACAACCAACTTAAATGAACTTGGAAGTCAACTTTAATATATGTTTTTGGAAAACACAAATGACACTATTCATTCTCTCTTCACTCCCTCCTTTGGCCGAAACTTCATCTACTTGAGGGAGAAAATTTTCTTTCATTCTTTGTCCAAGCTAGCACTTAAAGGAGTCATAGAAAGGTGATAGGGAAACTCACCCAAGAGTTTGGAACTCAAAAAGAGGGCTTGGAGCTTCTACATCCAAAGAAAGTTTTGAACTTCAACCGATATTAATGTAAGTATATTCGTAACTTATCTTGATAAATTCACACACAAATCATGATTTAGAGATCCTTGGGCAAGTCTTAGAGACACTAACACATTTTTGGAATTATGAGCGTCGTGGCTCAATGCCTTGCGTCACGACGCGAGATCAGAATTTCCCCAAGATAATTTTAATTCATTCTAGTTCCACCCTAGCATGTTAGAGGCCACCCTAGAGGTGTCGTATCAACTCGTATACATACATTACATCATGTTATACATATGATAAGCCTTGAAGTGACAGCAGGTATTTGGATCGATAAACTTAGCTTAATTCTCAAACACTCCTCAATTCATTTTCTAATCAGAGTTATCAATTACGAGTTATCGCATGAACCATAAATTTCTTCGGTAAAGTGAAGCTATACAAGCAGGACTCTAAACTAGTGAGTGGACCTTTCTTTTCAAAGTTGATTTTATTTAATTGTTTGACTCAAGACTTACTTTTGAACATTTTAGGGCCATAGCCAGATTTTATTTCAGTTGTTTTAAGAAAGGGCATGTTTTTAAAAGATAAGCTTTATTACATGATGAGATCTAAAAGAATGATTTTAGAACTTGAGTTTTATGTTTTCGAGGCATGGGAGAAAAATCCACCTCAGTATGTAACTTGATTCAGATATGGAATTGACTGAGAGCACATGTGCATGTGTAGAGGACTGGGGGGACAGCGATACATAATGCCTCTAGATCCTAGTTCAGGACTAGAGATGAAGATGCCCATAGATCCTAGATTCAAAGCCTATATAGGGTTGCATAGATCCGCACCCCCGGCTCTAGTTTAGTGGCTTGGGAGACGACGATACGTAACGACCCAAGACCACTAGTTTCAGGGACATGTAGTGGCATGCTTTGGGGAACGACAATAAGTAACGCCCCAATGACATGGATTTGCACTCCTGGCTCTAGTTGGGCGTATGTGGGGACAGCGATACATAATGCCCCCATGCGTCAGGTTTTCTAGAGACAGATTTCCAGTGATAGTTTTCAAATAAAAGATTTTCAGAGATGCAGTTTTCAGAAACAAAAGTTTATAAAGAGTTTTAGAAAGAAAATCTAATTTCACATAAAAGACTCAGAGTTTGCAGACATAAAAGCTTTTACAAAGAGTTTTACAGAAAGGTTATATTTTCAGATAAGAAAAGAGTTTTCAAAAGATATGGTTTTCTGGAGAGATCGGTTTTAGAACTAAAAGTTTTTATAAAAACACATTTAGTTTTTGTTTTATTCGTCCACTCACTTAGATCGTTCAAACGGTCTAATCCCCCCACTCCTAGTTTCTCTGTTTTACAGGTATTCCCGGAGGACGAGCTCAAGATGATGGATAATGATGGTAGTCACTAGGGTGTTCAGTCCACCAGGTCGAGTCAGAGCTTAGTTCAGTCAGTGACAGAAAATGTCATGTATCATATAGATTGTTTGGTAATGAAGACACATGTAAAAAGTTATAAATGTTTATTACCGAAGTTGTGATGTGTAGTGAATTTGAGTATTAAATTTGAAAAGTATTATGCATTTATGATGTTGAATTGGGCAACAGTCCCGTGCATGAGCTTATAAATGAAATGAGTTTAATTTTGTCTGAAAGTCAGTGGTTTAGAGGAATAGTACGGCCTATTCCATGCTGGTAGCATCTCCGGATTGAGGATGTTACAAAGACGGTATCAGAGTATGGTCTAGGGAGTCAGTGACTGCAGTGGGTAGAGTGCTGGGGTCTTATATACGCAGTATATCCGGGATACCCGTATGCGAGGCACTACCTCTCCAGTATCTGATCCTCGAGTACGTCTCAAAGTTATATAGACATGTTAGTAAGAATTCCTGAGCTATTTAAGTATATTTCCTTAGAAATAACTATATTCTTTGAAGATCCTTATGTAATCATCCTGAGCTAATAGAAGAAGTTTAAATTTAGTTATAAAAACCAGAAAATACAGTACTAAGAAAAGTCACCTAAGGGAGTGGAAAAAAAGAGAACTATACGAAAGTAAGAAAAGATGCATAGATATTTAGGCAGTCAGAGACAAAGAAAAGTAAAGAGATATAATGAGATAGTAAATTTTAAGAATACCCACTCGGAAAAGTAAAAAGAGAAAGAAAAAAACCTAAAAAGAATAGTAAAAGGTGAAATACATATGTTTAAGCAATCAGAAGCAATTAGAGGTAAATATGTAGAAACATATAGATAAGGAAGTACCAAAACTGAAAGTAGTAAAAGAGCATATAGTAAGCCTGAACAAGAATAAAATATTGAGTAAACCTGAGCAAGATTCATTCCTCTCTACTAAGATTTTTTCCCTCATTAGAAAATTCCTTTAAGAAGACTAAATAGCCTCAAGCACCTCGTAGAGATAGTAAACCTCCCGAGTAATGAAGGATAGACAGAAAGATAAAAGAAGCAAGAACTCAGGATTATACATGGAAGTTTCAATAGACAAGAAATGTCAAAAGTGGGCAGATATCTTAGATCCCTAAACCCAGGTCCTCAGGGAAATAAGTGAAAGTCGTAAATAAAGTTGACTAATTGCCTTAATCTAAGAATCTGATTAATAAAGTCCCAATCTATCTAGATCCTCATCTTTCAGTGATACTAGTCAAAGAAGCGGCCCTGATGGAGTCTATCTCATACCTACCTTACATGAGTAATAGACTATATCAGGACACAAAGTATCAGAACAAGAACGCCGACACCAATTGAGATATAAATTCCTGCCCCACTCTATACCAGCCTAGATAAAGATAACAGTACGGAAATTCGATGAAAATTTAACCTAAGTCAGAAACAGAAAACACTAAATGGTAGACCACACAAGGAAGAACTAAGGAGGATTTAAGGATAGAAAAGAAATAACCTGACCAAGTCAAGAAGGGATAAGTAGTAGTACTTTTTTGAAACACATAAATCAGGCAAATACTAGTAGAGGTCTACGTGAGCTCAAAAGAACAGACTTATGAGATGAGAAACACTCAGAACTTAACCAAAAAGTACCAGTGCGGACAGAATGATCATATGGTAAAGTTGTAACCCGTAATTAGAATAGAGAGCATAGATGACAAGAACTCACTTGGGTTGGAAACCAAGCAAATCCCCAAGCATCTTTCTCAAAACCCCAAGAACTTTGAATACTGATTTTGTAGGAACAAAACCCAACCAAGATCAGCCCATAACCACCATGAAAATCACGTCCATGATAACCACAAGCATGAAATCAGATTGTATTTTGCTAGCAATGGAGACGCCACTAAGTTGCCAAGCTTAGATAAGTCAATTTGAACTTAAAAAGAGGAATCCCTCCCTCACAAGAAATTTAGCCATAGCCAAAGCTTAAAAGCTTGAAAGTTTCTCAAAATGTCGTGTATGTTATTGCAAAGAAGAAGAAAACAAAGTTTAAATAGGTTACAAAGAGAAACCCTAAAGGTGTGAATGGATAAAAATGTCCCTAAAGTGAAATTACCAAAAGATCTAAAAACTACCCAAAGCTTTCACTCAAGCACGTCCCCAAAATTCTTTTCCCACCTAAAGTAGCTTAAAACAATGATTAGAAACTAATCTAACTTAAGCTAATTTGAGGTGCTTACATCAAATAGTAAATTGACGTGCTTACTCAATAAGTAAGGTTCTAAGCATAATTAACCATAATAACCTGGTCAACTAGCTTAATTACATCATAAATAAAGTCAACATGTCGAGCACAAATGACAAATCTGCCCCCATTCGGCCGAATTCAACATAGTCCCAAAATAGGTCAAATCGGGTCAAAAGAGTGCTGGTGCTGAAGCTGCTCTGCTATGCTTCAGTCTGAGCTGATCTGGGTCAAATGAAATAGCTGGGGACCTCTCTGGTTATGTCCATATGTGTCTCTGGTGTGCACTTGACTTGGTTGCTGCATCTGGTCACATAGCTCTGAGCTAGTCCTGCAAAGGCCTCTCTGATCTTCTTTGCTCTTTGGCGTGTGATTGGACCTGTTGGCAACTGCATGTGTTCCTCCAAGTTGTTAGCTGCATCCTGTAATGTCTCTGGTGTGGTTGGACTCATGTCATTCCCTCCTTGTTGAAAAGGATTCGACCTCGAATCTGAACCTGCATTAAAAATAAAATAAGTCAGAAACATTAAACATTGCAGGAATGCCAAACTCACCAGGAAGATCAAGCTTGTAAGTATTGTCATTGATCTGCTCCAAGACTTGAAATGGACCATCTCCTCTTGGTTGCAACTTGGATCTTTTCCTCTTGTTTATAAAGCCACACCCAATTGCCGGGGTCATACACAATGCGTTGGAAACCTATTATTCTCACCAACTCTGCCTTTCCCTTATAATACTCCCAAGCTTAATAACAATCAAAGATAATAAATCCATAGGAGTTAAAGAATTAGAATCATAAATCAATCTCATAAGGCAAGTAAAAACTAGAAGGATGAATGCATCTATTATATGCAAACTCTGGCCCCGCTATTGCGCTTGTGATCTTCTTAGCTATTTGGCGTGTGATTGGGCCTGTTGGCAATTGCAAAGGCTCTAATGTTCCTTGGGTGACTGCATTCATGTCAAATGTTGTCCCTTGGATCATGTCATTCTCCCTCTCTTGAAATGGATTCGTCCTCAAATCCGAACCCGGATCATAGATAGTTATGACAAAATCAATTGGACGATGATATTGAAATATAAAAGAATCATATTTGACCACTTGTACCTGCGATGAAAAAGCATAAACAATAGAGAAAATGTTATGGAAAAACTTTACTACCACATCTACTTTCTTTTCACCATATCTCACAGCTTCATCATCACTCATGGCCACTATCTCAACCATACTTGCAAAGTCCCCCTCACACACCTGCTCAGCTTCACTATGTTTTTCAACCTCAAAGCACACTACCTCACAAGTGTTTACTCCCTCAATGCTCACGGTCTCACAAGCATTTTCACTAACCATGTCACTTATAACACAATTCACAACATTCAAGGCCTCACAAGTGTTTTCATTTGCTATACACTCAACATCACAAGTGTTTCTCACTTCATTACACACAACTTCAATAGCTTTTGGTTGTTGAGTACTCTCTTCATTCACTGCATATTTAGTTACCTTCCAAGTCTTTTTCCATTTCTCATAAGATTTTCTATAATCACTCATAATAGCTTGGATATCATTTTTGAAAGTATCCACTACCTCGATCTTATCATCAATGGTTAAACTTGGACCTGCCATCTCAACACTAAACAAACAGATTAGAAATAATAAAAAGCAAAACAAATATGTAAATCCTCACAATCTTACGTGTTTACACTCGAATGATATCACTCCACTCGTGTTTGCACTCTATTGGATTTTACCCAATATTGTGCTCACACTCACTGCCTTTTACCACTATTGAGTTCTTCCTCAATTCAATTACAAATCAACTCAATTCCCAGAATGGTCAACTAAGGTGTAGCCCACAAGCTAGCAGAAACACAAAGAACAAATAATGTATATAGTGCAGGTGGAATAATGCGAATAAGAATAGTAATCACGAAGACTCAATCAAAGAGACTTAAGCTAGAGTGCACGGAATAAGAAAAAAGACGAGCGAGCTAAATGCGCAAACAAACAAGCAAGCACTCAATGTGACACTTAGCCAATCTTGTGATCACTCACTATTGTTTTTGTCTCACTCTTTTCTTTTCTTTTTTTTTTCCTCTTTTTTTTTAACTCTTTTTTTCCTCTTTTCTTTTGTCTCTCACACTCAAAGTGTATACAAAGCAAATGAAATACAATGCAAATAACAAGATTACCACATTCGGTAATTTTCAAGTTATATCCTTAACACTTGCAATATATGTAAATACAACTCAAATGACAATGTAACTCATATAATCAATTCGGCAATGTGGTAATGTCTACCTTTCAACTTGCAAATGAGTATAAATGATCTAGTTACAATGTAACTAACTCAATTTCGAATTCAG
This sequence comes from Zanthoxylum bungeanum, assembly GCA_019454045.1. Classification (NCBI taxonomy): domain Eukaryota; kingdom Viridiplantae; phylum Streptophyta; class Magnoliopsida; order Sapindales; family Rutaceae; genus Zanthoxylum; species Zanthoxylum bungeanum. The sequence goes on along the minus strand of SKCR01032747.1, from coordinate 267,925 downwards.
CCAAATCAAATTACAAGCTAAGTAAATAGTTTTTGCAAGCAACTAGGTGATGCAGGTACTTGCCTCTTCAAGCACCTTAAAAACAAATGATTACACACAAGTTCCCATGTCAAGCTAATGATGAATTTCTTGCCTCTTCACTTATAATAACAATATTTCAAGAGGTGGCAAGTGATACTTGCTTGGATACACACGAATTTAGTGCAAATTTGGTGCACTCAACCTTGCTTCACTTGATTCTTCAACATTAACAACACAAATCAGCAAGAATGATACAACTCACTCCAGTATCCAAATTTGGCGCATTCAGATTTGTTTCATCAATTACACATTCACATTCATCAATAATGCACTCAACCTTTCTTTCTTTTCACTCAAACTCACAAGATTGTGCTAACTTCACAAGAATGCAAACAAGTAAGCTCACGTAAATGCCAAGATGAATGATGTCAATTCTGATTTTTGCAAAGTTGATATGAATAATACCTATGGAAATAACTCTAATTGCATGTATTCGACAATAGATAAATCTCACTAGGTCGAATCTGATATGATTCTTTTTTTTTTTGGAATTTTGACACTAATAACTTAATAACAATGTTAAACACGTCCTAGTAACATACAATTAAAACCTAAACACTTGATTCACGCAAAGAACACAAAAGCCCCAATTTGACCTAAGTAGCCAAGGCTTCACTCAAAGAAATACTCATGATCAATCAAAAACACTCAAGGGCAGAATGTTATTCATGCTATTTTGATCAAAAATCAACAAGAATCATCAAGAAACAACAAGATCCTACAATGGCCGAATCAAGGTGGAAGTAAAACCTTGATGCCGAAACTAAATCAACAAAGAACAAAGATGAAAACACAATCAAACAACACATAAAGATAGGAAAATCGGACCTTGGAACCCTGAGCTCATGATACCAAATGACAAGAACTCACTTGGGTTGGAAACCAAGCAAACCCCCAAGCATTTTTCTCAAAACCCCAAGAACTTTGAATACTGATTTTGTAGGAACAAAACCCAACCAAGATCAGCCCCTAACCACCATGAAACTCACGTCTATGATAACCACAAGCATGAAATCAGATTGTATTTTTCTAGCAATGGAGACGCCACTAAGTTGCCAAGCTTAGATAAGTCAATTTGAACTTGAACTTGGAAATTTGAGTAGCCATCATTGCATTTGAGAGGTGCTTGAAGAGGCAAGCTGCTGCATCACCAAGTTAGTTGGAAAAAGTGTTTAGTTGGTTTGTAACTTACCATTGCCGAATTGACATGCTTAATTGACCTACTTGTAAGCTTCTTACGTAAGCAGCTGAGTCACCTACTTAAAAAAAAAAAAAGAATTGGTCGCATTGTGCTTAGCTTGATTAGACCATTTGCAAGTTGATTGGATTGCTTTACATGAGTTACATTGATATTTGATTTGGTTTGTATTGGTTTGAGCTTGAAAGACTATATTTGTGTTATAGCCGAATTGAAATCCTTTGTGCTTCATTGTGTTTCATTGGAGTGTAAACACTTGTGAGTGTGTGTGAGAAGAAAAGAAAGGTGAGCTCAAACACTATAGCGAGTGACCACAAGATTGCTTCAGTGACACGTTGATTGCTTGCTTGCTTATTTATTGCATTTAGCTAACTCGTCATTCTTTCTTATTCTGAGCACTCTAGCTATAGGTTTCTTTCGATTGAGTCTCCGTGATTACTTATCTTATTTGCTTTATTCCACATGCTCTATATATACATTGTGTTTCTGCTAGCTTGTGGACTACACCTTAGTTGACCATTCTGGGAATTGAGTTGATTTGTAATTGAATTGAGGAAGAACTCAAGAGTGGTAAAAGGCAGTGATTGTGAGCACAGTATCGGGTAAAAGCCAATATAGTGCAAACACGAGTGGAGTGATATCATTCGATTGTAAGCACATGAGATTGTGAGGATTTACATATTTGTTTTGCTTTTTTATTATTTCAAATCTGTTTGTTTAGTGTTGAGATGGCAGGTCCAAGTTTAACTATTGATGATAAGATCGAGGTTTTGGATACTTTCAAAAGTGATATCCAAGATATTATGAGTGATTATAGAAGATCTTATGAGAAATGGAAAAAGACTTGGAAGGTAACTAAATATACAGTGAATGAAGAGAGTACTCAACAACCAAAAGCTATTGAAGTTGTGTGTAATAAAATGAGAAGCACTTGTGATGTTGAATGCATAGCGAATGAAAACACTTGTGAGGCCTTAAATGTTGTGAATTGTGTTATAAGTGACATGGTGAGTGAAAATGCTTGTGAGACCGTGAGCATTGAGGGAGTAAACACTTGTGAGGTAGTGTGCTTTGAGGTTGAAAAACATAGTGAAGCTGAGCAGATGTGTGAGGAGGTCTTTGCAAGTATGGTTGAGATAGTGGCCATGAGTGATGATGAAGCTGTGAGAGCTGGTGAAAAGAAAGTAGATGTGGTAGTGAAGTTTTTCCATAACATTTTCTCTATTGTTTATGCTTTTTCATCGCAGGTACAAGTGGTCAAGTATGATTCTTTTATATTTCAATATCATCGTCCAATTGATTTTGTCATAACTATCTAGGATCCGGGTTCGGATTCGAGGACGAATCCATTTCAAGAGATGGAGAATGACATGATCCAAGGGACAACATTTGACATGAATGCAATCACCCAAGGAACATTAGAGCCTTTGCAATTGCCAACAGACCCAATCACACGCCAAAGAGCTAAGAAGATCACAGACGCAATAGCGGGGCCAGAGTTTGCATATAATAGATGCATTCATCCTTCTAGTTTTTACTTGCCTTATGAGATTGATTATGATTCTAATTCTTTTTAATCCTATGGATTTATTATCTTTGATTCTTATTAAGCTTGGGAGTATGAATGATAAGGGAAAGGTAGAGTTGGTGAGAATAATAGGTTTCCAACGCATTGTGTTTGACCCCGGCAATTGGGTGTGGCTTTATATGCAAGAGGAAAAGATCCAAGCTACAATCGAGAGGAGATGTACCTTTTCAAGTCTTGGAAAGGATCAATGACAATGTATATAAGCTGGATTTGCAAGGTAAGTACAACGTATCTGCTACTTTTAATGTTTCTGACTTAACTCATTTTGATGCAGGTTCAGATTCGAGGTCGAATCATTTTCAACAAGGAGGGAATGACATGATTCGAACCACACCAGAGACATTACAGAATGCAGCTAATAACTTGGAGGAACCCATGCAGTTGCCAACAGGTCCAATCACACGCCAAAGAGCAAAGAAGATCATAGAGACCTTTGCGGGACTAGCTCAGAGCTATGTGACCAGTTGCAGCAACCAAGTCAAGTGCACACCAGAGACACATATGGGCACAACCAGAGAGGTCCCCAAGCTATTTCATTTGACCCAGATCAGCTCAGACTGAAGCATAGCAGAGCAGCTTCAACACAAGCACCCTTTTGACCCGATTTCACCCATTTTGGGACTATGTTGAATTCGGCCAAATGGGGGCATTTTTGTCATTTATGCTCGACATTTTGACTTTATTTATGATGTAATTAGCATGTTTGACTATGCCATTAGGCTTAATTATGCTTAGATCTCTACTTAGCCGGAAGCACGTCAATTTACTATAGCATGTAAGCACCTCAATTAGCTTAAGTGAGATTAGCTTCTAATCTTTGTTTTAAGTTTATTTAGGTGCAAAAGGACCTTAATGGTTGTGGTTGAGGTGCTTGACTTAGGGCTTTTGGTAATTTTAGCTCTAGGGTCATTTTAGTCTTTTTACTCTCTTGTAACCCTTATTATTTGACTCTTCTTTGTATTTTGGAGACAACCAACGTAATATACAACATTTGAAAGAGAGAAAAGCTTGAGCTTTCCATGGCTATGGCCAAAACCTTGTTGAGGGAGGGATTCCCCTTTTCAAGTTCAAATTGACTTATCTAAGCTTGGAAACTTAGTGGCGTCTCCATTGCTAGCAAAATACAATCTGATTTCATGCTTGTGGTTATCATGGATGTGAGTTTCATGGTGGTTAGGGGCTGATCTTGGTTGGGTTTTGTTCCTACAAAATCAGTATTCAAAGTTCTTGGGGTTTTGAGAAAGATGCTTGGGGGTTTGCTTGGTTTCCAACCCAAGTGAGTTCTTGTCAAGTCCACTAAACCTTATCATTTAGAGGAATGAGAAGTCGTAACAAGGTTTCTGTAGGTGAACCTGCGGAAGGATCATTGTCAAAACCTCTGCAAGCGCAGAACGACCCGTGAACTTGTGATAACAATCGTGGGGAGTGGTGGCTTCGCAGCCGCACACCCATATCTCCGCAGGTGCGGGACTAGTCTTGTTCCCCGTGGGGGCGAACAACGAACCCCTGACGCGGTCTGCGCCAAGGAAATCTAACGAGAGAGCACGCTCTCAAGGCCCCGGACACGGTGTGCTCTGGGATGCGGCGCCTTCTTTCACTCTATCTATAACGACTCTCGGCAACGGATATCTCAGCTCTCGCATCGATGAAGAACGTAGCGAAATGCGATACAAAGAGAAACCCTAAAGGTGTGAATGGACAAAAATGTCCCTAAAGTGAAATTACCAAAAGACCTAAAAACTACCCAAAGCTTTCACTCAAGCACGTCCCCAAAAGTCTTTTCCCACCTAAAGTAGCTTAAAACAATGATTAGAAACTAATCTAACTTAAGCTAATTTGAGGTGCTTACATCAAATAGTAAATTGACGTGCTTACTCAATAAGCAAGGTTCTAAGCATAATTAACCCTAATGACCTGGTCAACTAGCTTAATTACATCATAAATAAAGTCAACATGTTGGGAAAAAAATGCCCCCATTTGGCCAAATTCAATATAGTCCCAAAATAGGTCAAATCGGGTCAAAAGAGTGCTAGTGCTGAAGCTGCTCTACTATGCTTCAGTCTGAGCTGATCTGGGTCAAATGAAATAACTGGGGACCTCTCTGGTTATGCCCATATGTGTCTCTGGTGTGCACTTGACTTGGTTGCTGCAACTGGTCACAGAGCTCTGAGCTAGTCCCGCAAAGGCCTCTCTGATCTTCTTGTTCTTTGGCGTGTGATTGGACTTTTTGGCAACTGCATGAGTTCCTCCAAGTTGTTAGCTGCATCCTGTAATATCTCTGGTGTGGTTGGACTCATGTCAATAGATCTAGGAATGTAGCCAGAAGAACGAACCACCATTAGCCTCAGTAGCATGGCTTAGAGCCAAGAGATAGAATATGAAAACAGTAAGAATGGAATAAAAAGTGACAAGAGAATTCAGTATTTATAGTGATATATGTAGCATAGAGTAAAGTCGACAACGTAAATGGAGACCACAGAGTGGATGATAAAAGTTGTGGAACCTTAAAATATGAAGTAATCGATTCAGATCCTGACAGAGTGAACGACGAATCTTCCTCCCAATAATCCCTTGTTAGTGTCTCTAAGACTTGCCAATGATCTTAAACATGATTCTAGTATGAATAAATCAAGTGAAAGTAGCGGAAATACTCACATTGATCGGTTTTAGGATTTTAAAATTCCATGGATGTAGAAGCTCTAAGCCCTCCTTTTTGAGTTCCAAACTTTTGGGTGAGTTTCCATATCACCTTAAATTGAATCCCAATGTACTAGCTTTGATGAATTTTTGCAACAAAAATTCAAAGGGAAGAGAGGAAGAATTCAGCCATTGAAGGGAGAAGAGAGAAGACGGTGAATAGTTGTCTTGACTTTTGTGTCGTGTGTTTAAATAATCTAATCACTATTGCCAACTACCACCATCACAATTTGACATGTGATGTGAGTTTTGGGTCCCACCCAATTTTGAATTCCAAATTCAAGTTGGCTTACACAACACACTTTGGGCTCGGGTTCGTTTAATCCGATTAAACAAATTTCCCGTCGCGACTTAATTAAATCCAATTTAATTAAATAATAATGCCTAGCAAAATTATTACGAAAGTCGCTTACGAATTAATTCCAAATTAATTCGTTCGCTTGAATTAAAGTCCAATTTTAATTCCTTATTGAAATCCAATTTCAATTAATATATCCAATATATTATTTTAGCCCAATTAAATAAATTAAATAGTAAAATTTAATTTAACTATTAAATTTACTTTGCCGATTAATTCCAAATTAATCTCGTTCTCTCTTCTAGACGAATTTAATCCCAGATAAATTCTTGCGGTAATTAATCCCAAATTAATTTTCTCTCTCATAATTAATCCCAGATTAATTATGTTCGAGTCAAATGTCATCGGTGAATCTTTGGGAAGTGACCCAAGAGATCTCTGGATATATTGGCAGTAAATACGGTCATCGGACTATCCGAACACGTGCGTACCCGGTACCACGTTCTGACCGATTTACAAGACATGGTTGGCTTCTAGCAAAGCACCGTGCCTACCCAATTCTCCAGAAATATTCAACGTTGAATATATAATATTTATCAGGCATAATATACAATGTATTACGTATTACGATCAAGTATCTGATGTCACAAGTTAAGCCTAGGGCTAGAATTGTGTCTGCCCCGTACGAAACATATATCAAATCACTAGCAACTAGTCTCTGTAATCGGATAATCATGACCTAGTCATACTATCCCGATAGCTGCAGCATTTAAGAGTACTAGTTCTGTATCCCTGCGTGATCATCATCTCCATATGACTGAAGTGATACTTCCATCTTGACATCACACCCAAGACACTACGATTCTCAGTATATCCAAAAGAGGCGTACACAGAACATGTTAAAGCTCCGGATAGCCAAAACCAAAGTATATTGATTGTCGCAAGTATTAGTGATGCATGTCTCAGGTTAAGACCACATACACCTACCCTGATTAGGATTCCCATAGACACATAGTCATACTACCAATGGGACTCCGAAGGGTCTATCTAGAGCGAAGCTGTTCCCGATCCAACGGCTAACAGAACCTCCTATCACACTTGCATAAATATCCAATACTTAAATATATGAGAACTATGTCGTTAAGCATAACGCGCACAAGTGTAATACTAGCCTATTCCGCATTATCGATGTCCAGTCTCGATAATACTACGACTAGGGATATTTAATGATTAAACCTTTCGTGGATTAATATTGTCTCATATCTTATTAATCTGGTACTAATCATATGGACTTTTATCATTTATATATCCAAGTAATCCACTTGGCCTATAGCCAATCACTCAAGTGTCCAACACCTGAACTATGTACGGGTCGCTCAAACTTTTGTTGAGATATAGCTTTCTTCAGTGGATCTGCAAGGTTCTCATCTGAAATGATCTTTTCGATCTTAACATCGCCACGATGTAAGATCTCATGAATCAGATGAAACCGTCGAAGTACATACTTGGATCATTGATGAGACCGTGGTTCTTTAGCCTGTGTTGTAGCCCAGCTCAGCTGCTAACAGAACTACTCCTAATCCAATTAGGAATTTTATAGATCCAAAATGCTTCTATTTGCTGCCTCAGCCGTAGCAATGTATTCCGCTTTTATTATTGAATCGGCAACAGTATCTTGCTTGGAAGATTTCCAGTTAACTGTTCCGTTGTTCAAATAAAATATGTACCCTGATTGGGACTTACAGTCGTCTTTATCAGTTTGGAAACTTGCATTGGTGAACCCAGTCACCTTAAGTTCTTCATCTCCATAAACTAAGAAAGCATCCTTAGTTCATCTAAGATACAAAAGGATGTTCTTAACATCAATCCAGTGACCATCACCTGGATCGGCCTGATAGTGACTGCATATGCTCAAAGCATATGAGACACCAGGTCGCGTACATGTCATGGCATACATGATTGATCCGACTGCTTAAGCGAACGTGATTCGATTCATTGCATCTCTTTTATCTTGAGTTTTAGAACACATGTCCTTAGATAGAGAGACGCAATGTGACACAGGAAGCAGCCCCCTCTAGGCTGATCCATGTTGAATCTCTTCAACAATTTGTCAATGTATGAGTTCTCAGAGAGTGCCAACAACTTTTAGATATATCCCAGTAGATCCTTATTCCTAGAATAAAGGTTGCCTCTCCCAAGTTTCTCATGGATAATTTTAATGAAAGCCAAGCTTTTACCGATTTTAATATGAGAATGTCATTGTTAAGAGCAATACATCATCAACGTATAGGACAATGAATGTCAGTGCGCTCCCACTAACCTTCTTATATACACAAGAATCATCTTCGTTTTGAATGAAACCATATTGTAATATGATCTCATCAAAACGTTGGTTCCAAGAATGCAATGCTTGCTTCAATCCATAAATGGAAGGTGGAGACGATTCTGCGTTCTTTTCTTTGGAAGGGTAGTGCGCTCACCTCTTCTGGGGCGAGAGTGGCTTGGAGCAAAGTTTGTTTACCTCTTAAGGAGGGGGGGCTGGGGATTAAGAGTTTGGATTCTTGGAATAGAGCGGCTATTATTAAGCACATTTGGTTTCTTTGTTCTGGCCAGGTTTCCTCTTGGTCGAATTGGGTTCACTCTTATTTGTTGAGGGGGAGAAGTTTTTGGGAGGTCCCTTGTCCTACTGACTGCTCTTGGAGTTGGCGTAAGATCTTGGAGCTTCGTTCTTGGTCCCGGCGGCGGATGAGAGTTAGGATTGGGAATGGTGAGAAGACTTTATTGTGGTTTGATTTTTGGCATCCTCTGGGCCCGATTGTGGACACGTTGGGTGAGAGAGTGATTTATGACTCTGGCTTGGATAGGATGGCCACAGTTGCTTCCATTATCTCTGATTCTGCTTGGCATTGGCCCCCTTCTAGGTCTGCTGCCCTTGTTGATTTGGCTCAGTCCCATCTTCCGTCTCCTTCTAGTTTGAGGGAGGATGTGCTAGTTTGGGAGGATGATAAGAGTGGGAGATTTTCTGTGGATAGTGCCTGGAATGCCATGCGGACTAGGGGAACCTTGATGCATTGGTCTCGAGTTGTTTGGTTCCGGAAGGCTATTCCCCGCCATTCCTTTCTTCTTTGGATGTCTATTCAGGGAGGCCTTTGTACTCATGATAGTTTGATGAGGTTTGGCATCTCTTCTTGCTCGCGTTGTATTCTCTGTGGTTGTTCAAGTGAGGACATTGATCATCTTTTTTTCCAGTGTCTTTTCTCTTCGAGGGTATGGTCGTCTGTTCTGGCTATGTGTGGGTTAAACTGGAGACGCCGAGATTGGCGTCAGACTGTTGAGTGGTTATGTCAGTTCACCGATGCTTCTTTATGTCACCTATTGGTTCGTCTGTCCTTTGCAGCCTCAGTCTACCATATTTGGAGGGAGAGGAATGCTCGCACTCATGATATGCCTCTTCGGCCTGTTTCTGCTCTTCTATTTGATATTGTTTTTGATGTTCGGAATCGTGCTAGCTTTTTACGCAAGGTGAAACCATCTTATGAAAATAAATGGCTTCACCTTTCGTGGCACTTGCCCGGTGACATCTTCTGTTGATCTTTTCTGTAGCCTTTCGGCTTTTCTTCTAGGAGGGCTTGTCCTCTCTAGTTGCCTGGGGTATGCCCCTTTGCTCTTTGTATAGTTTTCTTTTGGTTATAATACTTACCTTATCCAAAAAAAAAAATTCCATAAATGGATCGATTTAACTTACAAACCTTGTTTGCATGTTTTGGCACGACAAAACCGTCAGGGTGTTGTATATAAACATCCTTCAAAAGGTTTCTGTTAAGAAAAGCGGTTTTGACGTCAATCTGCCATATTTCATAATCGAAATATACAACATTAGCAAGCATTATCCGAATGGATTTAATCATGGCAATGGGTAAAAGGTTTCGTTGTAATCGACACCATGTTGATGACGATACCCTTTCGCTACAAGCCTAACTTTGTACGTTTGTATGTTGCCATCCATGTATGTCTTCACCATGAAGATCCATTTGCTACCAATAGGCACAATGCCTCCTGGTACATCAACCAGTGTCCAAACATGGTTGGTATACATGGAATCCAACCACAAATTGACCCTATCCTTTCAAAGATAAATTGGTCCGAGGACGATCGTGGTAAGAGGCGTCGAATTAATCTGGATCTTAACCTTTAACTTTTTGTGTATAGTTTCAGTTAACCAGGTACTATCTTCTAAACTCTTCTTCTACTGTTTAAGACATTGGGGACAATGTCTCATTTAGGTTTGGGGGAGGAAATTAGTTGATTAGTATCTTGTTTTTAGTTGTGTGTTGTTTTTATTTTTTGGCCAAAAGTTTTTGAAAAATACAAAAAAAATTGAATTTTTTTCAAAAATTACAAAAATATTTTGTGTTTTTGTTTTTATTTTGACTAAAAAAGTGAAATTGGTAAGAGATAGCTGAGTAAGAAATTTTCACTCCTGAGACATATCTCAACCTATTTCGGAACAAGTTAATTTTTGTTTATTTAATTTTAAATTATTTAATTTGTGAATTCTCCATAATACTGACTAAAATGGATCTTCATATGCTCAGTTGGCATGTATTATCAACATGCATGGTAACATACAAACATTAGCTATAATTGAAAAGTTTGTAATATTTAGTGCTCTAGTTTAATTGGAGGAAGCATCTCAAAAAGCATGGAGTAAAAAAAATGTATGAGATCCGAGTTATTAAGTCCGTAGGGGTATTTTAACACCTAGTGCCCTAAAGCCAACTGGTTTGGGAGTCACTGGCCCAAAGCTCGCTACATGGATCAAAGATGCTGCAAAAAATATATATATCTGAAGTCTGAGTAATTAAGTCCGTAGGGGTGTCTTAACACCTGGTGCCCTAAAGCCAACTGGTTTGGGAGCCACCGACCCAACACTCTCTACATAGATGGAAGATATTGTATATAAATAAAAAAATCAAAAATCAAAGAAAAAATCAGAAAAATTATTCCATTGCTGCAAAAATGTGTGAATTCTGATAAAACTTTAGGACAACAATATTACTCTCTTATCAACTGCACTTGTGACTGTTGTGGGAAAAAAATGAGTTGATTAATATTTTGTCGGTTGTGCATATGGAGAATGGTAAATATAATCGGAGAATTTACTTATTCAGTAATTTAGAAAGAAAGAAAACAACTAGTAACTTGAAGTAGAAGTTTCACCTGATTAGTCACTAACTTCTTTATTCTCTTTTCTCTTGTCTTTTTCTTTTGTGTACATTAGTTTTATTATCTTTTTACTTTTGTAAAATGTTTGTGGGTATCCTTGCTGTAAGCCCTCACGAGACTATAACTCGTCCACTAGGGACACCTAGGGGTTTAAAGGCTTGTTGCATATGCTAAATGCAACCGTGATCCCTACGAAAATGGCTTAGTTTAATTTTAATTGTTTCTTGTATTTTATTTTGTTGTTTTGCTCGAGGACTAGCAAAATGTTAGGTTTGGGGGTGTGATGAGAGGAAAATATATCAATATTTACCGCCCCTTTTACTTAATATTTTGTTTAGTTTCTCGGGTTTGATGAACGTTTTGATGTGTTTTAGTTTATTTTGCAGATAAAATAATATTGGGACACAATGAAATCATTTAGGACGAAATTTGGGTCAAATAAGGGCAAAAATTGGACTTGATATATTAATTTTGGAGATTGGAAACTTGAAATGGCGTTTTAACGAAGTGCAGTTTTGGAAATTCCAATTTTGTGCATCTGTCGTATTTTGGGCATAACTTTTTAATCCGATATCGGATTGAGCTTATTCAAGTTCCAGATTAAATAAGACTTAAAGAGCTACAACTTTGAAAGACAAAATAATTTCGAATTCTGAAGATTTCATGCCCGAAATTGATGAACCATCCAGAAGTGTGTTGTGTGTAATTATTAAAGTCATTTACAATCATTTTCAAAGTAAAAATAAATTAATAAATAAATAATAAAAATTATCAAATCACCACCAAACATGATAAGCAATTAGTGGAGAAATTAATAATGGATTTGGTGGAGCAATTAGTGGAGCAATTAGTGGAGCAATTAATAATGGATTTGGTGGATGATTTGATGTAGGCAAAATTTTGCCTATAAATATCAAGCCATTTCATTTGTAAATTCATACTTTATTCTAAGGAATTCCTTAAGAATACTAAGAAGATTGTATCTTATTTGTTTATTTACAGCTTTCAGTAATTAATTTCCGCTTTCACACTTTCTTTTCTTTACTTTTCAGTTTTACTTTCCGCAATTTACTTTTACGCACAATACTTTTCTTTCTTTAATTTTCAGTTTTACTTTTCAGTAATGAGGAGGTAACTCCTCTTTGCTGGGGTAAAAGGTAAAACTTTTATTACTAATATTTAGATTAATCTCCCTTAATTATAATATATAAACTAGTTAAAACCTGACTTAAAGAGGATACCGCCATATTGGTCGGTTGGTAATTATTTTTAAACTGGTTTTAACCTGGCTAAACTGGATACCGCCTGATTGGTATGTTGGTAATTAATTATTAATTTGACTTAATCTGGATACCGCCTATATGGCTGGTTGGTAATTATCATGCAAAGTTAATATATTATATTAAGGGAGATATCTAAAATAGAAGTAATAAAAGTGGATCCTTTTACCTCAGCATTTTCTTTTATTGTACTTTTACTTTATTTACTTTTCAGCAATTTACTTTCAGCATTTACTTTTCAGCAATTTACTTTCAGCATTTACTTTTCAGTAATTTACTTTCAGCATTTACTTTTCAGCATTTAATTTTTAGTATTTAATTTCAGCATTTACTTTCGTCATTTACTTTTCAGCAATTTACTTTTCAGCATTTTACTTTATGTCTTTTATTTTATTTAAGTTTTTACTAGCCATAGTTATGTGTCGTAACTAAGTTAGTTATCTGGGGTTGTGATGAATTTTAATATCACCGGTTTATATGGGGTTATTTTATAGTTTGGGTAATTTAAAGGTTTACTTATTAAGTCTTAAGCTTAATGTGTCTTGTTAATTGGCCACTAATAAGATTGATCTGGTAAATCTAAAATAAACTTGACAAAGGAATTTTAGGTTTCAGCCTTAGACTTAATAGCCCACGATCTTCCTTGAGGATAGATAACCCTTTAATAGATTTCCTTACATGTTAGACATATACCTGTCGGGCGGGGGTAGCCATCTTTGGAACTTAAACTTAATGAATCCGAGTAATTTGTTGACATAGACATATGGTTCAATTGTGTTATATTGGGTATTTGCGTATAACCATCGACAGAGGCTTTCACATAATTTAGTGTTCCAGGTTAGTAAACCGATATATTACACAAAAATGAAATAACCACTTAATCTTTAAAAAGATATTAGAAAGATTCACAAACCTAGATAGTTTCCTAATATTGAATTTTCTTAAACCTACTTTCGTGCAATTTTATTTACTTGTTTTTAAATTTAGAATCATCACCATTTCAAATCAATCAAACAACCTGTTAGATACTAGTAATCATTTGACCTCCTAAAATTAATAGATTAGGTATTAAGTCCTAGTGGGATCGATACTTTTTATACTACTTGAACGATACGTGCGCTTGCGTTATACGCGTGTGAAAGCACCGGTCACCAGCATCATTAATATTTTGTGGAACCCAAGTTCTACATCAATATGACTCAGATGTGATATCAATATTGTGCTATAGCTATTAAGTTGTCTATGTATTTAGAGATTAAATCCAAAATACTATGAGACAACATCAAACACAACACTAATATCAAAACTTCTAATCTATAAGGTCACTCTGCAACTTCATAAGTCAATACTTCACAAGTTACAACTAATTCAATAGAATGAACGGTGACACTCCCACTACATCTTTTCTGACTTTATATGACATAGACCATCTAATGTCATAATTAGACTCAAAACTAATTTGATCCTAATGGTTATATTCTCCAAGAATAAGAAACTCGTCCTTAATATCTCAAAGATAATAAAGAACTTGTTTCAAGACACATCTTATGGTCTACAGTATATCAAAATAGTTCATAACTATTACGATTAAATTGATATATTTAATCGTACATAATACAGTATTCATTATGCTATCATCCTATAATGCATAAGATTGATTAGATATTCTAATCAATTTCTTTTTCGACTAAGGAATCACCCTTTTACGAAAGATAAATAATATAAACAAGAGACACATTAACTGTCAAATAGTTATACTAACTGTCATATAGATAGTTTTGTTGCGTCATTTATTAGATCATATCTAATGCACGACTAATGGGAGTATCTCACAAGTCTCTTGTTTTATATCATATATAAAACTTTATATCAAATATATCATAGACTACTCCCACTGCTTTCACGGAGAAAAGAAGACTTAGGTAAATCATTTACCTTACAGACATCTCATTATTACATTAATAATGATAATGTCGTTAGGATATACAACATTAGAAAGAAATTTGTATGCTCCCACTAACCCTACTATCATATATGTATTCTCAATGTTTTGATAAAATCAGACAATCTGACTGTATCAAAATTAGAGAACACAGATTTTCGGAAAGCTTATCTGAGTTTACAATAGGCTCTATAAGCTAGTACACCAAACTGTGATCTCAACAGAATACAAACTCCAAGGCCATTCTAGAATGAACTCTTCAAACAAAGAAATCGCAATGGATCTTTCATTCGAAGAAACCATTCAGGAACGCCACTTTGCATTATTTAGCCAAAATACATAGTTTAATATCAACATTAACCAACAGATCCTTAATTGTTCAAATAGTGTGACAGGTTTTCTCAGAATCTACAATAGATTGTTGAGTATAACCTTTCTCACTGTCATACTATAAAGGTCAAACCTTTAATAAGCTCACTTTGCTTTTACTGCGCAAATAATTTGCACATTTTATGAATGATTCATAACGAAAGCTCAATCAAGTTCAAAACTTGATTGTAGTAAGCTACGAAAAAACTAAGATCTATTGTTTAATGTTAATTTCTGAAATCGATATCAAATATCACTCCCACTATAAGTTATAAGATAATTTTCTTCAATAAGAAAACAACATAGCCATTAAGTATCAAATACTACGCTAATGATTTTGACATTCTATCGGACTTATATGAAGCTGCCAAAGGGTCTTTTTCATCTTATTAATTATGTAATTCCATTTTAGTTTATCACTCTCACATTTGCTTCAATAAGTCAAGTCTTTTCTACAATTATCAACATCCGATGTTACACACCAAGTAATAAAATAATTTTATTACTCGGGATCGTAGAAAAGATATTCTATCAAATAGAATACAATATTCTATTAAATAGAATAAATAATGAACTTTTACTTGTACCTCTGAGGCGTAAGTACTTTCAATTATATAACCATTATACAAAAGAAAGATTCAAATATCAAACTTTTCAAGATTCGAATTTTCTACATATACATATCATATACGTAACTGTAGAAACTAATGGAACCTTAATTAAAATAAAATGAATTAGTGCTACTGGAGCATATCCCCAAGAGTATTGAAAACCAATTCGGTAACACTCAACTTCAAATGAATCAAATCATATAAGATTCGATTTCTCTTACTGATCAATTCCATCACAATGGAATCATAGAAGAATAATATTAAGTAAGAATCATATTCATTAAATAACTTTAGAACTAATTGCCATAAATTCATATGTTTGATCATATCAAACATCCTTGAACAGTTCAAAGACTCACAATGAATTTTAAAATATAGTTTTCAATACTTTAAATAGAATATCTTTGAACCATTCAAATCTTATATCCGCGTTTCATCATAAACATATTGAAAGTTCTCGAACCATTCAAGACGTTCAATATATATTCTTTTAGAAACACGCAACTAAGTCATGACAACTTATTAACTAAGTTACAAAGTAAAGAAAACTATCCAAGGTAATTTATAATTCTTTAAACTACATACATCCAATGTATTAGTTCAATAAATCTGTGGTCCAATGACGATCATTGGTTAAATGAGATTTAATCACATCATGAATACAATATTCATTAAATGGATAAGGATATATGATGTGATATTGTATCAGACCATCTTTTACCATACAGAATAAACATCTAATGCTTATGTGATAAAATCTCATAAAGCATTGTTCTAAGTTATTTAGTTAACCGAATATTTTTCTTAATGTTTATCTTCTTATCAATGACACTACTAGTCATATTAAAATATGTAACAACTGTTTATATAGAACAAGTAACTATCCAATAGTCACAAGTTCTGATATCAAATATCAAAATAATCATTAAAAACTATTTTAAAAAACTAGATGAGAGATCTGGTATCCAATACCTACAGTTGTCGTATTGTGAGAATCGATATTCTCTATACACAACTATACACATCTCCTTTCTTTAACTTTATAATTTGCCTTCAATTATTCACAACAATTGCAAATAATTGATTAGCAAACTGTGTCAAACACGTGACTTCTAAAAGTCACTAAAGCCAAGAAACATCATTATAAGATAAACAAATACCTAATGGGGTTTTCTTAATGCCAGTCAAGAATCTCGAGACATGTACTAATTCACGTCAATTCTTACCGCACAAGAAACTATCCTCTATAGACAATTATATCCTAAAACATATTTCTATTTAGATTACTTATCGTGACTTAGTAACTAAGTCAGTAACCATTAGGGGTGAGCAAAACCGGTTTTGGTTCCGGTTCCATACCCGGAAAAAATCGGTTCCTAACTAAGTGGAACCGGAACCTACCTAATTAAATAGGGTACCCTATTATTCGGTTCCAATTTGGTTCCGGTCCGGTTCCGAATTACCCTAAGAGATCATGTGATGTATATTCTATAGTACTACTGGTTGGCAGATCCTGGTGGTATTTACAGTACTGTTCGTAGTGGCTACAAATCACTGACTTCCATGGATCATGATCCATTTACTAATATCTAGCGTCATGTATGGAAGCCTGGTAAAGTTAAGAATCTTCTTCAGTGAGTGTGAGCTTCTGCGAATGTATTACCTACAACTGATAACCTTCCAAAGCGCAGAGTTGATGTTTCACCTCGTTATTCTATCTGTCATACACATAATATATAAGACAATACTTTATTCTTAGACAATGTGACATGATCCAGGCCGACAACAAACCAAAGGACGCATTACAAGTACCAGAAGGGCCAATTACGAGGCAGAGGACCAAAAGACTCAGAGAAGCAATGGCGGGATTAGTTCAGAGTTTTATAGCCGACTGCAACAAACAAATAGAGATGCATGTGGGCTTCGATGGAAAGAGCCCAAAACCAATTCACTTTGCCCAAATCAGTTTAGAATAAAGCTTCCTAGGCATTTGAAGACTTAAAGACTTGATATTTGTGTAATTTAGTTTTTAAGGGCATTGTTGTCTTTATGCCTTTAGGGCTTCTTTTTGTAACACTATTTAAGCTTACTTTCTTCTTCATTTGAGGGTAATCAACGAAATTGTAAACTCAAAAGCTTAAAAGCTTTGGCTGTGGCCGAATTATTGTAAGGGAGGGATTCCCCTTTTCAAGTTTGAATCGACTTATCTGAGTTTGGGCATACTTAGTGGCGTCTCCATTGCTAGCAAAACACTACAAGGATTCATCTTAAAGGTTCTCAAGGGCAAGTTCTTTGTGGGTCTTCTTTGTGGCCTTGGAAGGGTTTTTTTCCTACAAAATCAAATTCGCGGTTATTGGGGTTCTGTCCGTTGCTTGGGGTTTGCTTGGATTTTGAATCCAACTAAGGTTTATTGGGTTTTTTGTCAAATGTTTGGGCATGGGACACTATGCTTCACAATGTCCCAATAAGAGTACCTTAGTGATTGATAAAAAGAGTGGATAGGTGTACTCTACCGATAGTGAGGTTGAGGAGGAGATGCCAGAGTTGGAGGATGCTAGTGACCATGAGGGAGATGCATACCCGCTGGATAACTTATCCTTAGTTGTCAAGCGTGCTTTGAGTGCACATGTTGTAGAGGATGAGAGTGTGCAGCAGAGGGAGAATAATATTCCATACTAGGTGCCGTGTGAATGGCAAAGGGTGTAGTATGATCATAGATGGGGGCAGTTGTACTAATGTTGCTAGTACAGCTTTGATTGAGCGATTGGGGTTGAGCTGCTTGAGACACCCGAAGCCTTACAAGTTGCAGTGGTTAAATGATTGTGGGGAGATAAGTGTGACAAAGCAGGTACTGTTGAGCTTTACCATTTGGCCATACACGGATGATGTCCTATGTGATGTGATACCGATGCATGCCGGACATATTCTTTTGGGCAGACCGTGGCAGTTTGATAAGAAGGTTATTCATGATGGGTTCAAGAACAAGTACTCTTTTCAGCATAAGGGAAAACCCATTACATTATACACACTTACACCAACACAAGTCCATGAAGATCAGGTTAAGTTGCAACTTGAACGTGACAAAGAGAGAGCGAAGGGAAACACCACTTTGGGCGAAACTAGTAAGAGTGTTGTCTCTGGTGAGAAAAATAAGGCCAAGGCCGTGGGAGTTTCCAAGGGGGGTGTGAGTGAACGTGAGGGGGAAACAAAAGGGAGAGTTAAAAAGAGTTTCTACATGGGTGAGGGTGAAACGAGGAAATCATTCAAGGCTAGCAAGATCATGCTATTGTTAGTCTATAAGGAGCCTCATTTTTATTTTACTAACACTGACCCTTTGCTTCCTGTGTCTATTTCATCATCTTTTGCAGGATTACAGTGACGTACTCACAGAGGACATACCTAGTGGACTTCCACCCATTAGAGGTATTGAGCACCAGATAGACTTCATACCTGGAGCAGTCATTCCTAACAGACCGGCTTATAGGAGCAATCCCGAGGAGACAAATGAGCTACAAAGGCAAGTACGGGAATTGATGGATAAGGGGTATGTAAGGGAAAGCATGAGCCCTTGTGCAGTACCAGTACTTCTAGTTCCTAAGAAAGATGGGACGTGGCGTATGTGCGTTGATTGTCGAGCTATCAACAATATTACGGTAAAGCATCGTCACCCCATTCCTAGACTAGATGACATGTTGGATGAATTGCATGGTTCCAAATTTTTTAGTAAGATTGACTTAAGAGTGGATACCATCAAATTCGCATGAGAGAGGGAGATGAGTGGAAACTGCATTTAAGACTAAGTATGGCTTGTATGAATGGTTAGTTATGCCATTTGGTCTCTCAAACGCACCTAGCACATTTATGAGATTGATGAATCATGTTATGCGTGCATTTTTAGGTAAGTTTGTTGTGGTTTTTTTTATGACATCTTAGTTTACAGTAAAACAGTAGATGAGCATGTGCTGCATTTGAAGCATGTACTTGATGTTTTACGAAAAAAACAATTGTATGCTAACTCTGACAAATGCACATTTTGCATGGATAGAATTGTTTTTTTTCTTGCTTTGTTGTGAGTGCAGATGGCATCGAGGTAGATGTGGAGAAGGTAAAGGCAATTCAGGAATGGCCTACACCAACTACAGTGACAGAAGTCCGAAGCTTTCATGGGTTAGCGAGCTTCTATAGGAGATTTGTCAAGGACTTCAGTAGCATTGCCGCGCCATTGACTGAGGTAGTAAAGAGAAGACAGTTGGTTTTCAATGGGGCGAGGCGCAAGAGCGAGCATTCTAGGACCTTAAAGCGAAGTTATGCAGTGCACCCATTTTAGCACTACCCAACTTCGAGAAGACATTTGAGATTGAGTGCGACGCATCAGGGTTAGGTATTGGAGCAGTTCTCATGGAAGAAAAGCGGCCAATAGCCTATTTTAGTGAGAAGCTGAATGGAGCAGCTTTGAGGTACCCCACCCACGTATGACAAAGAGTTATATGCGCTTGTGAGAGCACTTAAGACATGTCAGCACTACTTGTGGCCTAAAGAGTTCGTGATCCACACCGACCATGAATCATTAAAACACTTGAAGGGTCAAGGTAAGCTGAATAAGCGACACATAAAATGGATGGAATTCGTTGAGTCATTTCCATATGTTATACGCTACAAGCAAGGTAAAAAACATAGTGGCCGATGCATTATCTCACAGGTATGTTTTACTTACTTCAATGCATGCACGGATGTTGGGATTTGATTTGATTAAGGAATTATATGAGTGTGATTCTGATTTTGGTGAGATTTTTGCTACTTGTGCAAAGTCATCTTTTGGAAAGTTTTACATTCATGACGGATTCTTATTTAAAGCGAACAGGTTGTGTGTTCCTGCTTGTAGTATGCGTGAGTTGCTTGTGAAGGAAGCGAATGGGGGAGGTTTGATGGGGCATTTTGGGATTACTAAGACTTTAGCTATTTTACATGAACACTTTTATTGGCCTAAAATGAAACGTGATGTTGAGCGTATTTGTGATAAGTGTCTAACATGTAAGCATGCTAAATCTAAATTAATGCCACATGGTTTGTATACTCCTTTGCCTGTACCTAGTGAACCCTGGGTTGATATATCGATGGATTTTGTGTTAGGTTTGCCTAGGACAAAGAGGGGTAGAGATTCAATCTTTGTTGTAGTTGATAGGTTTAGTAAAATGGCTCATTTCATTGCATGTCATAAAACCGATGATGCTACAAACATTGCAGATTTATTTTTCAGAGACATAGTGCGACTCCATGGTATACCTAGGAGTATTGTATCTGATAGAGATGTTAAGTTCCTTAGCCATTTTTGGAAGGTGTTGTGGGCTAAACTAGGCACCAAACTATTGTATTCTACCACATGTCATCCACAGATGATGGACAAACAGAGGTCGTTAATAGGACTTTATCTCAATTATTGCGCACTATAGTTGGAAAGAATTTGAAGAGTTGGGAAGATTGTTTGCCATTTATTGAGTTTGCATATAATCGTAGCATTCATTCTTCTACATCATTTTCACCTTTTGAAATTGTTTATGGTTTTCAGCCACTAACTCCATTGGATTTGTTACCTTTGCCTGTGATGAGCATGCGGGGCTAAATGGAAAAAGGAAAGCCGATTTGGTGAAGCACATACATGAGAAAGCAAGAGAGCAAATACAACGGAAGAATGAGCAATATGTTTCTCATGCTAATAAGGGAAGAAAGCGTGTGGTATTTCAGCCTGGAGATTGGGTTTGGGTACACATGCGCAAGGAGAGATTTCCTGAACAACGTAAATCTAAGCTACAACCGAGAGGGGATGGTCCATTTCAAGTTTTGGAACGGATTAATGACAATGCATACAAGCTGGATTTACAAGGTAAGTATAATGTGTCTGCTACATTTAATGTTTCTGACTTAACTCCTTTTGATGCAGGTACAGATTCGAGGTCGAATCCTTTTCAAGAGGGAGGGGATGACATGATCCAGGCCGACAACAAACCAAATGACGCATTACAAGTACTAGAAGGGCCAATTACGAGGCAGAGGACCAAAAGACTCAGAGAAGCAATGGCGGGATTAGTTCAGAGTTTTATGGCCGACTACAACAAACAAATAGAGATGCATGTGGGCTTTGATGGAAAGGGCCCAAAACCAATTCACTTGGCCCAAATCAGTTTAGAATAAAGCTTCCTAGGCATTCGAAGACTTAAAGACTTGATATTTGTGTAATTTCGTTTTTAAGGGCATTGTTGTCTTTATGCCTTTAAGGCTTCTTTTTGTAACACTATTTAAGCTTACTTTTTCTTCATTTGAGGGTAATCAAAGAAATTGTAAACTCAAAAGCTTAAAAGCTTTGGCTATGGCCGAATTATTGTAAGGGAGGGATTCCCCTTTTCAAGTTTGAATCGACTTATCTAAGTTTGGCATACTTAGTGGCGTCTCCATTGCTAGCAAAACACTACAAGGATTCATCTTAAAGGTTCTCAAGGGCAAGTTTTGTGGGTCTTCTTTGTGGCCTTGGAAGGGTTTTGTTCCTACAAAATCAAATTCACGGTTCTTGGGGTTCTGTCCGTTGCTTGGGGTTTGCTTGGATTTCGAATCCAAGTGGGTTTTTTTGTCACAATGCCAGACACTGATAACCTTCCAAAGCGCAGAGTTGATGTTTCACCTTTTAAACTCTGCTAGTCATTTGTTGCATTATTTGTTTATTGATCCTGGTAATAATGACTTGGCTCATGGGGATGTGTATGTGTGTTGGGAGAAGCCTAAGCGAAACTGGTGAAAGTGTAATGTTGACGTTGATGTCTTCTCTTTTCACAACTTAAATTAAAGGATCAGACATCATGAGAGAGCATTTAGAGAATAGACAATAAAACCTTTGAAAATCGGTTCCAATCCCGGTTTCGGTTCCGATTATTGTGGAACCGGAACCGGACCGATTAAAAAATAAGTTCCATCATGTGGAACCAGAACCGGACCGGTTACAACCGGTTCCGGTTCCAAGCTCGGATTTTTGGTCTGGTTCTAACTGGTTCCGGGTAGACCTGGAACCGGTGTTCACCCCTAGTAACCATCTTGATTTACAAGAAAATCGGAACAAAAGTTCCCGATGGCTTTGACTAATCTAACAATATCCAAGTCTACTAACATTCTAGAACCTATCCTAGAAATACGCAACCATAAGTAAAGTCAGAAAACATATTCAAATAATATGCATGCAGTGGATTAGAAGTATAATTCTATTAACAATATAGAATAAAGGAAAACAAAAGCAACATTTTTCATAATATTACACACTGCCTTAATTATGGATTTTTAACCCAACAGTGTCTCCCACTACTTTACGTAATACCGTAATTCCCAACGGAAAACGAGAATTCAATAACTAAATCGAATTCCATAGTGAGAAGTGGACCCCATGAATATATTTCGACTCACAGCTTTGGCACGATCACGCCTACGTATATTCATTAAGTAGACAACTCATTGTCAATCACACTCATTATGACTCATGATTTTGGTCCTGACCATTTCTCGTTATGACAGCTTTGGCACGTTCACAATGAGGCGTATCAAGGTTTCACTTGCCAATGACAAACTCAAGCTACCGATGTAGTCCTGACAGCTTTGGCACGTTCAGGATTTCCACTTTCACTTGAATTTACCTAGTATCAAATATACATCCAGCATGGATAAAATTCTAACAACTACACCCTCACTGCTTTAGCACTTTCTCGGATGCAGCCATAGAAAGAGACCCATAAACCGTATTGACAAGACGAACCAAGAAACATGCATCCAATACATATCACTTTACTGCCTTATTTAAGCGGAGATATTCCTCATGAAAGCTTTGCTCTATATCAAATACAGAGTTAAATCTAGATCAACTTCTAAACAGTTTAATTTTACCTTAGAAAAACATAACTTAACTTACCATTAAATTTCCGTTACGTTTCCCGTTAGCGTAGTAGAACCGAAAAGTCAAGAAATCTAAAATTACATGCATGTGCAAACATCAAAATTGGATTATATATCATATATCAAGCATGACTAATGTAATGGATGAAGGATCAGACCTGCTCTGATACCATTTTTATTGGGGTTTTGACGCGGGCGCAGCGGAAGCTCGCGGTTCGGGTGAAATCATAATTTTAAAACTTTTAAAATTATCGAATAAATTAGTCAATATCCAATATGAATAATTCATTCATATTTCACCTAAACATATTTATTCGATATCAAATAATGACATAAATAGGTAAAAAAAACATCGCGAAACGTTTACAAAACGTTTTTCCGTAAAATGACATAAAACACATTTTTGACCAAACCGACTATCCAATGCACATGAGGGCTGCCCAGATCAGCCCCAACAGTACTAGGGCAGTTCATGGGCTTCCCGAACAGTGACAAATTCACTATTTGGGCAGCCGTCACCCGCTTGGCTCAAAAGTCACATAGTAACGCCGTTTTTCGCCGTTTACGCATATTTCAACTTTGAAACAATTTGCGGCAATTGTTCCAACACCCAAAACACATCCAATACATTTATATGACATAAGTTTCATCACCATAAAAACAGTTTTTCCAGATCTGATCCAGAAAGCAAAAATATCAATTTTTCATGCTTTAATCAATTTTGTTAACATTAATCAAATTAATCACAACACCAATCCAAGCCACCACTAATGAAGCACCCATGAACAATTCTAGGCATTACAAAAGTGGTCATAACACTCTGGAATGTCAACATATCATCAAATGATCAAATTGAACAAATATTACAATAATATCTTTCAATACTACTTCACACATGCACCGAGCCTTCAAATTCATCCTTCAAATCAAAAGCCCCAATTTATAAGAAAGTAGAAAACCCTAGAATAATTCTAGATATTCAAGAACAAGAAACAAACTTTCTCAGCTTAGGGATATTGAAGATTACCTTTGAATCTCCTTGTTTCATTAAGTTTTTTTCTTGATTTTCTTCACTTTATTCCTAGTTTCATCAAACTAAATTTGAGAGCTTTTTCTAGGGTGGTATTCAGCTAAGGCTTGAAGAATGAACGAGAAAATAAAATTTTCTAACTTAATAACTGTAGGACACAGATTTTGGACGACGTTGTTCCAGGCTCGCGGCCTGGTTGGGAGTACGGAGTAACCCGCGGGGGACTAAACCGGAGAAATAACATGGAGTCGCCACCCGATGTGAACCAGAAAAATGATATAAGGCCATACTCACCCCTCGCAAGGGAAGACCTCAAACCGTTGGGTTCGGAATGGTCCCTTACTTATGCCACTTGAAATGATATGATTTGTGCAATAATTTAATCGAATCTAGCAACATATATTTCCAAGGGTATTCTATTTCTAAGTTCACATGCATAGAAACAAATCTCGTATCTACGTTTGCATATAACCTATTTGCATATAACCTATGCCTAAGCTTGCATGTATAAAGGTAGATTGAAATAACGATAAACACATAATTTCACAAACACATTACATTGATGATCATGGAAATGCAAATGGACAATGATTGTACAAGCATGCATATTAAAGAGAGGCGATTAAACACATGGTGTAAAGAGATAATTAAAGAGGTAATTAAGCGTTAAAATAAACGTGCCATAATGCGATGCAAAAGAAGATAGACAATAAAGATGAAAGAAACGAGATGCGATATATGCCCACATCTATATAGGATTTCAAGTGTCCGATTAAACATATCTCACGTTCAATCGAACGTACTTTGTCCGGCGCGGCAAAACGTTGTGGCAAAGGTAGCCCTTAGGCTTTCTATCCCTAAAAAATGGAGGACCTTTAATCCAACTTGATTTGCCCATGCGCAATGCAATATGATACATGCTTATGCAAGGAGATGTCATGTATAAAACAAATAACGGAATAATAAAAAGGCGCGGCAAAGTATTGTCGTAAAGGTAACCTTTTAGACTTTTCTTTTCTCAAATAGAGAACCTTTAGACCAACATACTAAGCCCATGCGCATCACATTACAATGCATATAAAATAAAGACAACAATATAGGACTTCGTGTGTCCGATTGAACACATTCCCATTCAATCGAGTGTACCTCGTCCGGCGCGGTAAATCATCGTGGTAAAGGTAGCCTTTAGGCATTTTCCCTCGAATAGAGGACCTTTAATCCACCCTAATTACCCCATACGCACTAGAATGCAATACATACGTAAATAGAGCAACGATATGCAAAAGGTCAATGACATAACAAAAGGCGCGGCAAAACATCATGGTAAATGTAGCCTTTAGGCATTTTCCCTCGAATAGAGGACCTTTAATCCACCCTAGTTAGCCCATGCGCATTATATTATATACATACAAATGAATAAGACAATGATGTGGAACTCCGTATGTCCGATTAAACATATCTCACATTCAATCAAACATACTTCGTCCGGCGCGGCAAAACATCGTGGTAAATGTAGCCTTTAGGCATTTTCCCTCAAATAGAGGACCTTTAATCCACCCTAGTTAGCCCATGCGCACTGCATCATCAATACAAAAACAAATCCCGTACAGAAAATAAATGGCAGAATGATAAAAATGCGAATAATAAACAAACAAGATACAAAAGCAAAGTGAAACATATGCCGTTTGCTCAAGTGATAAGTGGAGTTGTTTTCCAAGTACAGACTGCACTACCTTCCATTCGGATTTGGCTACGGAATTTACGTCTGGGTTTCCATCCTATATACCACAAGAGACGACACATTTTCCCATCCATTCAAAGGCCACAACATGCAGCCACAAACGACTCTCATGCGAAGAAAATAAATAAAACAATTAAAAGATGAATAAAAATAAATACGAAAAGTGCCCTCAGGTCTAACCTTTTAAATCATCTCTCGGAAGTACGGTACACGGTCGTTGGAAGGGTGGATGCTCCGCAACTCCTCCGGTTCACTGGTTCAACGTTTTCCCTCGATGTTTCGCTGTTTGGGCCACTGTTTTCACTCCGTTTCGCTGCTGTTCTGCTACTGTTTTTCAATCATTGTTTTATGGTAAAAGGCTACTGTTTTTACGGTAAAATGGCTGCTATTTTTGGGGGTTTTTGGCTACTGTTTTTGGGCAGTTCAATGGGGTTATTTTCGACAGTTTGTGGGACTGTTTTTGTGTTGATTATTCTCGGTGTGGATAAAGGCTATGTAGGCTGGTGGCTTACGTTTGTTTTTGTGGGATGGCGTGGCTGTCTAAGGGCTTTTGGCCTGTGCGCTAGGTGTCCATTTGCGTGAGGGTTTTGAGGTGGCTTGAGGGGCAGATGGCGTGAGGCTTGAGCAGTATGGCGTTGAGTGTTGAAGGTTGATGAGTGGAGTGAAAGCTATGCGCTTAGTTGTGTCTTTTTTGCGTGTGTTTGTGGCTTGAGGGTTCACGTGGAGGGCTGCTAGGTGTTAACGTGTTTGTGCGTTGTAGATGGCGTTGAATGGCAAAGATAGGGTTATTGTACGTTGATTTGCTAGGTCAGGGTGGGGGCTGCTTATTGAAGGTTCATGCGTAAGGTGTATGGCTGTGTGTTTTAATTATGTCTTTGTGGGATGGCCGAGAGTGAGGCAAGGTTAGGGACGTGAGTGGCATGCAGTTTTTTTTTTGAGAAGCTGAGAGCTGGGGAGAGAGCTAGGGCGTGTGATTAGGGTTTATTTGATGAGGGAGAGTGGTGCGTGGCCCCTTTTTGTTTAGGTTTTATTTAGGTTTTATTGTTTCACGTTAGTGAGAGGGAAGGGCGAGAGAGGAGAGTGATAATGCTTAGGGTTTTCTTTGTTATTTGTTTGGCCGAGAGAGTGGAGTCCATGAGCTAGGGTTTGCTTGTGCTTTTATAGAGAGAGAGGGAGGGGCGTGTGAGGCTATTAGGGTTTTTCTTTGTGCATGGGATTTTAAATAGGGAAACAAATCATGCAAATTAGGGATGGATTTGATTATTTATTTAAAAAGGAAAGGATAATTGTAATTTTGGTGGGGAATTTCTTTAAATTAGGTGAGTGATTTATTTAAATTAGGAAATGATTTATTTAATTTAGGAATTTAATTTAATTAGATTTTAATTTAATTTAATTTCTATTTAATTGGTTTTAATTTAATTTAATTTGGTTTTAATTTGTGACATGTTTTGATTATTTCTTGGATTGGGCTTGGGTGAGATGGGCTTTGGATGGGTGCGGGGGTTTTGGTTTTGGGCTAGGTGAATTTTAAAACGGAGGTCCAACAAGCAACCCAAGGCTAAGCGAGCAAATAAAATCCAACAAAATACTAATTTCCGACTTTTCCCTTTCGACATCCGTTTCCCGCGGCTTCCACGATTTAAAAGGTAGTGTCTCCGTGTGAGACTCATCATCGGGACTTATATGCAAAAATGCAGTGCCTACAATAACAAGCCAAAATCGACCTTGGAGGGGCAATTTTGTCATTTTTACAATTTAATATAATTAAATATAGATAAGCTTTAAGTTTGACAATTCAATTTTGCACACTTAAAGCTTAATAAAATCATGCCACATGTAACCAATAATAAGTAAACATTTTTCATAACAATTTTGAAAAAGGAATATTATTTAATTATTCAAATATTTAACATTTAAATATCTAAACAATTAAATAATGTAATTATTATATATATGTATTTTTATTTACATTAAATAACAAATACATATATTAATGGCATGTGGGAAAGTCTCATTTGACAATTAATTAATATGTATTAAATCAAATTTTATATCAAATACAAATACACATTAATTATCAATTGAACAAAATGCCCATAACGCATGTATTTTCGTTTAACCGTTTAAACGACTCGAATTCACTCATTTAATTCGGTGAAGTATTATGAATAATCTGTATTATTTATAATGTGTTGCCCAAGTGCTCAATGAGTACACTTCATATTGTGGGTCTCTCTAAGTTTAGATTTATCCGTCACGGAATCCAATTTCGTGTCCATAATTCACCCACTCATGAATTATGACGACCACAGATAATCTCGCTAAACTATGCAAGTCGAGGTCATTGCATACGTATAATCCCTCCGTCACATGCTATCGATATTATACTTGGGATATAGATAAGAACGTCAAATCCTTATGGTATAATATAGTCGACTTTCAAATTTATGATATCTAAATAAAACTCGGAACTCGCTTCCGAAGTTATACTACGGCCATGGATTTACTAGATCGCAAACACGTGTAGGATACCAATGCCCTATACACATAACTGACGGATTCTATCTTGATACGCACTAGATATCATGAGCATCAGTCCACACCCAACGAACAAGCGGAGGTTTGATCTAAATAGATCGGTGATGTGACTGCCATCAAAGTGTGGAGTATCACTCATATATCCACTGTGGTGTCTCAAGTCGAAGGACCACTATGCTCACTCAACTCGAGAAGATTCCTATTGACGTTGGTGTACCATCTATTAGGAAATCTTCAGTGAGTCGTTCAGTGTTTATCAAATAAACACCTACATGTCTATACGAGTCTCCCGAGACTAATGGTTCATTGGGATAAACCATCGGACCAAGTCACGATATACGACATGTACTGGTGACAAGAACTCACTTGGGTTGGAAACCAAGCAAACCCCCAAGCATCTTTCTCAAAACCCCAAGAACTTTGAATACTGATTTTGTAGGAACAAAACCCAACCAAGATCAGCCCCTAACCACCATGAAACTCACGTCCATGATAACCACAAGCATGAAATCAGATTGTATTTTGCTAGCAATGGAGACGCCACTAAGTTGCCAAGCTTAGATAAGTCAATTTGAACTTGAAAAGGGGAATCCCTCCCTCAACAAGGTTTTGGCCATAGCCATGGAAAGCTCAAGCTTTTCTCTCTTTCAAAATTCTGTATATTACGTTGGTTTTCTCCAAAATACAAAGAAGAGTCATATAATAAGGGTTACAAGAGAGTAAAAAAGGCTAAAATGACCCTAGAGCTAAAATTACCAAAAACCCTAAGTCAAGCACCTCAACCACGACCATTAAGGTCATTTTACACCTAAATAAACTTAAAACAAAGATTAGAAGCTAATCTCACTTAAGCTAATTAAGGTGCTTACATGCTATAGTAAATTGACGTGCTTCCGGCTAAGTACAAATCTAAGCATAATTAAGCCTAATGGCATAATCAACCATGCTAATTACATCATAAATAAAGTCAAAATGTCGAGCACAAATGACAAAAATGCCCCCATTTGGCCGAATTCAACATAGTCCCAAAATGGGGTGAAATCGTGTCAAAAGGGTGCTGGTGCTGAAGCTGCTCTGCTATGCTTCAGTCTGAGCTGATCTGGGTCAAATGAAATAGCTTGGGGACCTCTCTGGTTATGTCCATATGTGTCTCTGGTGTGCACTTGACTTGGTTGCTGAAACTGATCACATAGCTCTGAGCTAGTCCCGAAAAGGCCTCTCTGATCTTCTTTGCTCTTTGGCATGTGATTGGACCTGTTGGCAACTGCATGGGTTCCTCCAAGTTATTAGATGCATCCTGTAATGTCTCTGGTGTGGTTGGACTCATGTCATTCCCTCCTTGTTGAAAAGGATTCGACCTCGAATCTGAACCTGCATCAAAATGAGTTAAGTCAGAAACATTAAAAGTAGCAGATACGTTGTACTTACCTTGCAAATCCAGCTTATATGCATTGTCATTGATCCTTTCCAAGACTTGAAAAGGTCCATCTCCTCTCGATTGTAGCTTGGATCTTTTCCTCTTGCATATAAAGCCACACCCAATTGCCGGGGTCAAACACAATGCGTTGGAAACCTATTATTCTCACCAACTCTGCCTTTCCCTTATCATTCATACTCCCAAGCTTAATAAGAATCAAAGATAATAAATCCATAGGAGTTAAAGAATTAGAATCATAATCAATCTCATAAGGCAAGTAAAAACTAGAAGGATGAATGCATCAATTATATGCAAACTCTGGCCCCGCTATTGCGTCTGTGATCTTCTTAGCTCTTTGGCGTGTGATTGGGTCTGTTGGCAATTGCAAAGGCTCTAATGTTCCTTGAATCATGTCATTCTCCCTCTCTTGAAATAGATTCGTCCTCGAATCCGAACCCGGATCATAGATAGTTATGACAAAATCAATTGGACGATGATATTGAAATATAAAAGAATCGTACTTGACCACTTGTACCTGCGATGAAAAAGCATAAACAATAGAGAAAATGTTATGGAAAAACTTCAATACCACATCTACTTTCTTTTCACCAGCTCTCACAGCTTCATCATCACTCATGGCCACTATCTCAACCATACTTGCAAAGACCTCCTCACACACCTGCTCAGCTTCACTATGTTTTTCAACCTCAAAGCACACTACCTCACAAGTGTTTACTCCCTCAATGCTCACGGTCTCACAAGCATTTTCACTCACCATGTCACTTATAACACAATTCACAACATTCAAGGCCTCACAAGTGTTTTCATTCGCTATGCACTCAACATCACAAGTGCTTCTCACTTCATTACACACAACTTCAATAGCTTTTGGTTGTTGATGTTGGTTTCTATAATTAGTCCCAAAGAAAGATTAAGCCATAGAAATACAAATAACATACATGCAAAGCTTGAAGGATGGCGGAAACATACTTACAATGCTTTGTGACGAAAATGGTGAAGAGGAACCTTGAGCCTCCAAGGTGGGTGATATGCGGCCAAGAACAAGAATGATAGAAGTTGCAAATCTTGGGGCTGTTTTCGGCCAAGAACAACAGTGTGAGAAGCCTCAAATCTTCTAGTACTCCAAGCTCCAAATGCGTTTCCCTATCACCTCCTTTGATCCCTTGTTGTGCTAGCAAAAATGGAGAAAACAATTTTCTGCCATGGATGAAGCTCACGGCTTGCGTGAAGAAGAAGGAGAGGAGAGAGTGTTATGTCCTTTTTAATTTTTGTTCTCTCTATTTGTTTCAAAAACGTGAGAGAGTAAAAAATGAAAAGCAATGATGTATCAAATACAATAAATGAATTTTTAATTAAAAACCCTTCAAAAACCGTGAAAGGTTTTCCCTCCAAAATAAAATTCATCATTTGCCATCATTACCTTACTTTAAGATTAGAGACAATGTATCATCCCTTAAAGGTGACTAGATACATCCATCATCTATTCGTATCAAGTAATGAGATATCGCGATGCGATTTGCGGATACCACTCGATTCAAAATACGAATGTGTCCGCAAACACTTTCGGGCTCGGTTTCGCTAATTCTGAATTAACGAATTTCCGTCGCGACGTGAATTAAATAATTACGCCTTGCGGAATTACTATTCAGTTCGCTAATGAATTAATTCTAAATTAATTCGTTTGCCCGAATTAAAATCCGATTTTAATTCCGCGTCGAAATCTAATTTCGTTTAATAATATATCGAATATATTATTTTATCGATTAATTCCAAATTAATCGATCTCTCTCTTTCTCCTAATAAGGCATTTTATCCAAGATAAAGTTTCTCCGTAATTAATCCAAGATTAATAAAGTTCGAATCAAACATCATAGGTGAATCTTCAGGAAGCGACCCAAGAGATCTCCGGATATGTTGGCAGTAAATACGGTCGTTGGATAATCCAAACACGTACGTACCTCGTACTACGTTTTTACCGATTTACAAGACAAGGTTGGCTTCTAGCAAAGCGCCATGCCTACCCAATTCTCCAGAAATATTCTTACTGGAATATTAGATCTTTATCAAGCGTAGTATACCGCAGTATCGCGTATATCGATCCAGTATCGGACGATCACATGTTAGGCCTGGGGCTGGAAATGTGTCTGCCCCGTACGAAACATATATCGGATATCAAACAACTAGTCTCTTTAAATCGGACAATCCTGACCTGGTCATATTGTCCCGACGGTTGCAACCTTTTATAGAGTACTAGTTCTGTATCCTGCGTGATCATCATCTCCATATGTCTGAAGTGATACTTCCATCTTGACATCACATCCAGTACACTACGATTCTCGATAAACCCAGAAGAGGCGTACACAGAACCGGTTAAAGCCCCGAACCACCAAAACCAAAGTTTACCGATTGTCGCAAGTACTAGCGATGCAAGTCTCAGGTTAAGACCATATACACCTACCCTGATGCGGCCTCCCATAGACACGCAGACATACTACCAATGGGATTCTGCGGGGTCTATCCAGAGCGAAGCTGTTTTCCGTACCATCGGTAAAACACAACCTCCTATCGCACTTGCATAAGTATCCAATACTTAAATATATGAGAACTATGCCGTTGTGCCATCACAACTCGCACAAGTGCAATACTAGTCTATTCCGCATTATCGATGTCCGATCTCGATAATACTCCGACTAGGGATATTTAATGATTAAACCTTTTATATTGATACTGTCTCATATCATCTCAATACGGAACTAATCATACGGACTTTTGCCATTAATATATCAAAGTAAATAATTTTACAAAACGGCAAAAGGCAATTTCATTATCACATAGTTAATTTTGTACAATAATACAATATCATTTACAAAACAGTGACGCTATGGGTCATAATGTCTAACAGTTGAGTACTCTCTTCATTCACTGCATATTTAGTTACCTTCCAAGTCTTTTTCCATTTCTCATAAGATCTTCTATAATCACTCATAATATCTTGGATATCACTTTTGAAAGTATCCAAAACCTCGATCTTATCATCAATAGTTAAACTTGGACCTGCCATCTCAACACTAAACAAACAGATTAGAAATAATAAAAAGCAAAACAAATATGTAAATCCTCACAATCTCACGTGCATACACTCGAATGATATCACTCCACTTGTGTTTGCACTCTATTGGCTTTTACCCGATATTGTGCTCACAATCACTGCCTTTTTACCACTCTTGAGTTCTTCCTCAATTCAATTACAAATCAACTCAATTCCCAGTATGGTCAACTAAGGTGTAGTCCACAAGCTAACAGAAACACAATGTATATATAGAGCATGTGGAATAAAGCAAATAAGATAAGTAATCACGAAGACTCAATCGAAAGAAACCTATAGCTAGAGTGCTCAGAATAAGAAAGAATGACGAGTTAGCTAAATGCAATAAATAAGCAAGCAAGCAATCAACGTGTCACTGAAGTAATCTTGTGGTCACTCGCTATAGTGTTTGAGCTCACCTTTCTTTTCTTCTCACACACACTCACAAGTGTTTACACTCCAATGAAACACAATGAAGCACAAAGGATTTCAATTCGGCTATAACACAAATATAGTCTTTCAAGCTCAAACCAAAACAAACCAAATCAAATATCAATGTAACTCATGTAAAGCAATCCAATCAACTTGCAAATGGTCTAATCAAGCTAAGCACAATGCGACCAATTCTCTTTCTTTTCTCTTCTCTTTTTTTCTCTTTTTTTTTTCAAAACAAGTAGGTGACTCAGCTGCTTACGTAAGTAGCTTACAAGTAGGTCAAGTAAGCATGTCAATTCGGCAATGGTAAGTTACAAACCAACTAAACACTTTTTCCAACTAACTTGGTGATGCAGCAGCTTGCCTCTTCAAGCACCTCTCAAATGCAATGATGGCTACTCAAATTTCCATGTCAAGCTCATGAGTGCTTCCATTTTCAATGTCATGGTAATGATTTCAACACAAATCCAATGTCAAGCTAATGATGGCTCACGCAAATCAGCAAGCACACTTGCTAATTCATGCTTCAACATAAGCACATCAAGCACTCACGGCAATATGTGTAACAAAGCAACAAGACTTGTCTCACAAAGTTAACACACAAGCATAAGTAAACTTCAAGAGTCTCACGGCCTCATCAATCCATAAGCATTTCATTTTGTTTCAACACTCATTCACTCAAATGCCTCACCACAACACTTAAAAACACTTGTTTTCCTCACACTTCACAAGATTGCAACAACTTCACAAAGATTGCAAACAAGCTAGTTCAAGCAAATGCTAGGAGTAATGAAGTGCAATCTGATTTTCTCAAAGTAGATATGAACAATACCTATTGAAAACAAGCTAAGTGACATGCATATGGCAAGAACAAAGTAAGGGTGGTGATGGTTCTTCCTTGGCCGAATCTGACCTGATGCATTTCTTTTTTTTTTTTTTTGATTTTTGAAACTAATAACTTAATAACAATGTTAAACACGTCCTAGTAACTTACAATTAACAACTAAACACTTGATTCAAGCAAAGAACACAAAAGCCCCAATTTTGACCTAAGTAGCCAAAGCTTAACTCAAAGAAATACTCATGATCAATCAAAAAACACTCAAGGCAGAATGTTATTCATGATATTTTGATCACAAATCAACAAGAATCAGCAAGAAACAACAAGATCCAACAATGGCCGAATCAAGGTGGAAGTAAAACCTTGATGCCGAAATTAAATCAACAAAGAACAAAGATGAATACAAGATTAAACAAAACAAAGGATAGGAAATCAGACCTCAGAACCCTAAGCTCTGATACCAAATGACAAGAACTCACTTGGGTTGGAAACCAAGCAAACCCCCAAGCATCTTTCTCAAAACCCCAAGAACTTTGAATACTGATTTTGTAGGAACAAAACCCAACCAAGATCAGCCCCTAACCACCATGAAACTCACGTCCATGATAACCACAAGCATGAAATCAGATTGTATTTTGCTAGCAATGGAGACGCCACTAAGTTGCCAAGCTTAGATAAGTCAATTTGAACTTGAAAAGGGGAATCCCTCCCTCAACAAGGTTTTGGCCATAGCCATGGAAAAAGCTCAAGCTTTTCTCTCTTTCAAAATTCTGTATATTACGTTGGTTTTCTCCAAAATACAAAGAAGAGTCATATAATAAGGGTTACAAGAGAGTAAAAAGGCTAAAATGACCCTAGAGCTAAAATTACCAAAAACCCTAAGTCAAGCACCTCAACCACGACCATTAAGGTCATTTTACACCTAAATAAACTTAAAACAAAGATTAGAAGCTAATCTCACTTAAGCTAATTAAGGTGCTTACATGCTATAGTAAATTGACGTGCTTCCGGCTAAGTACAAATCTAAGCATAATTAAGCCTAATGGCATAATCAACCATGCTAATTACATCATAAATAAAGTCAAAATGTCGAGCACAAATGACAAAAATGCCCCCATTTGGCCGAATTCAACATAGTCCCAAAATGGGGTGAAATCGTGTCAAAAGGGTGCTGGTGCTGAAGCTGCTCTGCTATGCTTCAGTCTGAGCTGATCTGGGTCAAATGAAATAGCTTGGGGACCTCTCTGGTTATGTCCATATGTGTCTCTGGTGTGCACTTGACTTGGTTGCTGAAACTGGTCACATAGCTCTGAGCTAGTCCCGAAAAGGCCTCTCTGATCTTCTTTGCTCTTTGGCGTGTGATTGGACCTGTTGGCAACTGCATGGGTTCCTCCAAGTTATTAGATGCATCCTGTAATGTCTCTGGTGTGGTTGGACTCATGTCATTCCCTCCTTGTTGAAAAGGATTCGACCTCGAATCTGAACCTGCATCAAAATGAGTTAAGTCAGAAACATTAAAAGTAGCAGATACGTTGTACTTACCTTGCAAATCCAGCTTATATGCATTGTCATTGATCATTTCCAAGACTTGAAAAGGTCCATCTCCTCTCGATTGTAGCTTGGATCTTTTCCTCTTGCATATAAAGCCACACCCAATTGCCGGGGTCAAACACAATGCGTTGGAAACCTATTATTCTCACCAACTCTGCCTTTCCCTTATCATTCATACTCCCAAGCTTAATAAGAATCAAAGATAATAAATCCATAGGAGTTAAAGAATTAGAATCATAATTAATCTCATAAGGCAAGTAAAAACTAGAAGGATGAATGCATCTATTATATGCAAACTCTGGCCCCGCTATTGCGTCTGTGATCTTCTTAGCTCTTTGGCGTGTGATTGGGTCTGTTGGCAATTGCAAAGGCTCTAATGTTCCTTGAATCATGTCAACTGGTCTCAGCGGATTTTACTAACCGACCCGTGTTAGTAAATCTTGACTAGGAACTTTATTTAAGAATATACAACTTATAGTGACGCTTCCCAATGTCAATTACAAACTATGTTGTAACTGTGCACTACATTGTAAATCCTAGGGTCTTTTTCTAATATACACGTATCACTAAATCAGATTTAGTTTCAATCTAATCATAATTAGATATCTAATCGTAATTAGATCGAATATGTATATAAAAGACAAGAGGTGCTACCATTAAATAAGTAATATTATGTAAAAGGCATTGATCATATTCATAAATCGGACATAAATACGATCCGGATTGGCACTCTGAGCACCAACCCTAACACGGGGGCTACCCAGGTCAGCCCCAATAGTGCTTGGGCAGTTCAAGGGCTACCCAAACAGTGACCAATTCACTGTTTGGACAGTGGACACTCGGTAATCCCGAAACTCACTCAATAACGCCGTTTTTCATCGTTTCGCATATTTTCAATCCGAAATAATTTTTGGTAATTATTCCAATGCACATCCAATAAATTTAAATATTATATTTTTCATCACCAAAATTCTAGAATTTCCATATTTGATCTAGGTACCAAAAATATCATTTTTCATGCTTTAAATCCTCAACATTAATCACATTAACATTTACACCAAACAAAGCCACCACCAATGAAGAACTCAAGAATAATTCTAGGAGTTACAAGAGTGGTCATAACACTCTAGAATGGAAGCACTCAAATGATAAAATTGAACTAATATTACACTAATATTATTCAATCTAATTTCACACATGCATCTAGCCTCTAAATCCATCTTTCAAATCAAAAATTCCAAAATCTAAGAAAGGAAGAAACCCTAGAACTATTCTAGATGCTCAAGAACAAGAAACAAGCTTTCTAAGTTTAAGATTATTGAAGATTACCTCAAAATGTCCTAATTTCCTTAAACTTTCTTCTTGATTTCTTCACTTCCTCTTCAAGCTTCTTCAAGAAAATTTGGGAGCTCTTCTAACATTGAGGATTCGGCCATGGAGCAAAAGTGAAAAAGAAAGAAATTTTTTTCACTTTAAATACCTAGGGTGGCCGAAATTAGGGGGTATTTTGGTCATTTTTGTTAAATTTAATCTAATTAAATAAAAGCCTAAGGTTACTTGTAATATTTGACAACTACAACATTTATTAAACATGCCATTTGCAACCTATAATATCTCACCATCTATCATACTAATTTTGACTTATGGATATGATATTTTATTTCTAATTATTTAATTATTTAACAATTATAAATAACTAAATAATTAATTAATAGAAATATCTATATATGAATTTTTATTTACATTAAATATTAAAATACATATATTTATGATATGTGTCAAAATCTCATTTGACAATTAATTAATATGTATCAAATCAAATTTTGTATCAAATAAAAATACATATTAATTATTAATTGACCAAAATCCCCTAAGGCATGTATTTTTTGTTTAACTGATTAAACGATTCGAATTAACTCATTTAATCTGATAAAATATTATGACTAATCTGTATTATTCATAACGTGTTGCCCAAGTGCTCAACAAGTACACTTCATATTGTGGGACTCTCTAAGTTTAGGTTTATCTATCCCTAAATCAAATTCCATTTCCATAATTCACCCACTCGTAAATTATGATGACCACATATAATCTCGCTAAACTATGCAAGTCGAAGTCATTGCATACGTATAATCCGTCCATCACAGGCTATCAATATTATTCCGGGGATATAGATGGGAACGTCAAATCCCTAAGGTATAATATAATCGACTTTCAAATTTAAGATCTCTAAATAATATTCGGAACTCGCTTCTGAAACATGCCACAGCCATGGATTTACTAGATCACAAATACATACATGATACATATGCCATATACACATGATTGACGGATTCTATCTGATACTCACAGGATATCATGAGCATCAGTCCACACCCAACGAGCAGGTGGAGGTCTGATCTAAATAGATCAGTGACGTGACTGCCATCAAAGTGTGGAAGATGTCTCATATATCCACAGTGATATCTCAAGTCGAAGGACCACTATGCTACTCGACTCAAGAAGATTCCTATTGACGTTGGTGTACCATATATTAGGAAATCTTTGGTGAGTCGTTCATTGTTTATCAAATAAACACCTACACGTCTATACGAGTCTCCTAAGACTCATGGTTCATTGGGATAAACCATCATACCAAGTCTCGATATACGATATGTACTGGTCTTAGTAGATTTTACTAACCGACCCGTGTTAGTAAATCTTGACCAGGAACTTTATTTGAGAATATACAACTTATAGTGATGCTTCCCAATGTCAATTACAAACTACGTTGTAACTGCGCACTACGTTGTAAATCTTGGGGTCTTTGTCTAATATATAGATATCACTAAATCATGTTTAGTTTCAATCTAATCATAATCATAATGAGGTGTGTACCTGTATCCGCGAAGAGTTGGGGATATTGCTCTCTTATGGCTTCTTCTGGTTCCCAAGTAGCTTCTTGTTCCTTGTGATGTTGCCAAATCACTTTGACCCAAGTAATCCATCAAGACCGTATCTTCCTTGTAGCTACTGGTTGTTCCGAATAAGACAAGTCTTGATGGATATCAACTGTCTGGGGCTCTAAAATATGAGATTTGTCACGTAAATACTTTCGTAACATAGATACGTGGAATACTGGATGTAACATGTCCATATTGGTGGAAGCGCCAGTTCATAAGCTCTTCCTCCAACTCTCCGAAGTATTTGAAATGGCCCGATAAATCTAGGGCTGAGTTTACCATTTTTGCTGAATCTCATGACTTCCTTGAAAGGAGATACTTTCATAAACACAAAATCCCCCACCTGAAACTCCAAATCTTTTCTCCAGTGATTTGCATAACTCTTTTGGCGACTCTGAGCCGTACTCTACCTCTCTCTGATCAGCTTTTTTTTTTGGAAAAAGTAAGTATTATAACCAAAAGAAAACTATACAAAGAGAAAAGGGGCATACCTCAGGCAACTAGAGAGGACAAGCCCTCCTAGAAGAAAAGCCGAAAGGCTACAA
Source organism: Zanthoxylum bungeanum (assembly GCA_019454045.1). NCBI lineage: Eukaryota > Viridiplantae > Streptophyta > Magnoliopsida > Sapindales > Rutaceae > Zanthoxylum > Zanthoxylum bungeanum. The sequence continues at coordinate 228,560 of SKCR01032747.1, read as the reverse complement.
GCAAAAGATCAACAGAAGATGTCAACGGGCAAGTTCCAGGAAAGGTGAAGCCATTTATTGTCATAAGATAGTTTCACCTTACGTAAAAAGCTAGCACGATTCCGAACATCAAAAACAATAACATAAAGAAGAGCAGAAACAGGCCGAAAAGGCATATCATGAGTGCGAGCATTCCTCTCTCTCCAAATATGGTAGACTGACGCTGCAAAAGACAGACGAACCAGAAGGTGACGTAAAGAGGCATCGGTGAACTGACATAACCACTCAACAGTCTGACGCCAATCCCGGCTTCTCCAATCTAACCCACACATAGCCAGCACAAACGACCAGACCCTCGAAGAGAAGAGGCACTGGAAGAAAAGATGATCAATGTCCTCACTTGAACAACCACAGAGAATACAACGCGAGCAAGCAGAGATACCAAACCTCATCAAACTATCCTGGGTACAAAGGCCTCTCTGATCAGCTTTACTTTTTCCACGGCATCTTGTACCAAATCCGGTCCTAATAACTTTTGCTCCTCTACTTCAAACCATCCAACTGGTGATCTGCACTTCCGCCCATACAAAGCCTCGAATTGTGCCATTTGAATACTTGCTTGATAACTATTATTATAAGAAAATTCTATAAGTGGCAGATACTGGTCCCAATTACCCTCAAACTCAATTATACAAGATTAATGATTTTTCCAATACACTTAACTTTATATCTATTCTTGTCCATATCATATGCCACATCATTAAACTTGTACCAAGGCTTGCCCAATGATATATGTGTAGTACTCATAGAAACCACATCACACACCACCTCATCAATATATTTTCCCCCAACAGCAAAACTAACCACAACTCTATGACTAACCTCAACCTCGCCAAATTCACTCATCCTCAAGTAAGGTCTGTCAAGAGGTATCAATGGTAACCCCAACTTTTCCACTAGTGTAATACTAGCTAAATTGGTAGGATCCTTTTTCTGTTGATGATCATACTACACGCTCTAGTGTTGATGTGGCATCACGTACGGAAGACTAAGGGCAAACTATTTTGGAAATTTCTATCCATGGTCTCAAATTCCCTATCCATCTCAAAACAAAACAAACATATTAGTAATAACAATAAAGTAAAAAAAATATATAAATCCTCACAATCTCAAGTGTTTACACTCGAATGATATCACTCCACTCGTGTTTGCACTCTATTGGCTTTTACCTGATATTGCGCTCACACTCACTGACTTTTACCACTATTGAGTTATTCCTCAATTCAATTACAAATCAACTCAATTCCCAGAATGGTCAACTAAGGTGTAGTCCACAAGCTAGTAGAAACACAATGTATATATAGAGCAGGTGGAATAAAGCAAATAAGATAAGTAATCACGAAGACTCAATCGAAAGAAACCTATAGGTAGAGTGCTCAAAATAAGAAAGAATGACGAGTTAGCTAAATGCAATAAATAAGCAAGCAAGCAATCAACGTGTCACTGAAGCAATCTTGTGGTCACTCGCTATAGTGTTTGAGCTCACCTTTCTTTTCTTCTCACACACACTCACAAGTGTTTACACTCCAATGAAACACAATGAAGCACAAAGGATTTCAATTCGGCTATAACTCAAATATAGTATTTTTTTTAGATAAAGTAAGTGTATTAACCAAAAGAAAACTATACAATAGCAAATGGGCATACCCCAAACAACTAGAGAGGACAGACCCTCCTAGAAAAAAAGCCGAAAGGCTACAAACAAAAGAAGATCAACAGAAAATGTCATCGGGCAAATGCCAGGATAGGTGAAGCCATTTATTGTCATAAGATGGATTCACCTTCCGTAAAAAGCTAGCACGAATCCGAACATCAAAAAAAATATCACTAAACAGGACAGAAACAGGCCGAAGAGGCGCATCATGAGTGTGGGCATTCCTCTCCCTCCATAAATGGTAAACTGACGCGGAAAGGACAGCCGAACAAGAAGATGACACAAAGAGGCGTCAGAAAACTAACACATCCAAATATAGTCTTTCAAGCTCAAACCAATACAAACCAAATCAAATATCAATGTAACTCATGTAAAGCAATCCAATCAACTTGCAAATGGTCTAATCAAGCTAAGCACAATGCGACCAATTCTTTTTTTTTTTGATTTTATAAATTATGCAGCAGCTTGCCTCTTCAAGCACCTCTCAAATGCAATGATGGCTACTCAAGTTTCCATGTCAAGCTCATGAGTGCTTCCATTTTCAATGTCATGCTAATGATTTGAACACAAATCCAATGTCAAGCTAATGATAGCTCACACAAATCAGCAAGCACACTTGTTAATTCATACTTCAACATAAGCACATCAAGCATCTTACTCACGGCAATAATTTTTTTTTTTGGATAAAGTAAGTATTATAACCAAAAGAAAACGAAACAAAGAGCAAAGGGGCATACCCCAGGCAACTAGAGAGGACAAGCCCTCCTAGAAGAAAAGCCGAAAGGCTACAAGCAAAAGAACAAAGGGGCATGCCCCAGGCACTAGAGAGGACAGGCCCTCCAAGAAGAAAGCCAACCGGCTACAAAAGATCAACAAAAGATATCATCGGGCAAGAGCCACGAAAGGTGAAGCCATTTATTGTCATAAGATGGATTCACCTTACGTAAAAAGCTAACACGATTCCGAACATCAAAAACAATATGTGTAACAAAGCAACCAGACTTGTCTCACAAAGTTAACAACACACAAGCATAAGTAAACTTCAAGCGTAAGTCACAGCCTCATCAATCCATAAGCATTTCATTTTGTTTCAACACTCATTCACTCAAATGCCTCACCACAGCACTCAAACGCACTTGTTTTCCTCACACTTCACAAGATTGCAACAACTTCACAAAGATTGCAAACAAGCTAGTTCACGCAAATGCTAGGAGTAATGAAGTGCAATCTGATTTTCTCAAAGTAGATATGAACAATACCTATTGAAAACAAGCTAAGTGACATGCATATGCCAAGAACAAAGCAAGGGTGGTGATGGTTCTTCCTTGGCCGAATTTGACTTGATGCATTTTTTTTTATTTTCTTGACACAAACAACTACACAATGATGATAACCAAGTGCTAATAGCATGTATTAAACACACAAACAATAGATTTGAACAAAGAACACAAAAGCCCTAAATTTAACCTAATGGCTAAAACACAACATGATGAAATACTCAAAATTAGCACAAACTACTAAAGGACAGATTGTTATTCATGCAACAAGGATAAAAAATCTACAAGAAACAACAAGAAATAACAAAGAACACAGAAGAACACCAATGGCCGAAACTTGAGGACAAATTCCTTAATGGCCGAAATCAACAACAACAACAAAAACAAAGATGAATACAAGATTAAACAACACAAAAGATAGGAAATCAAACCTCAGAACCCTAAGCTCATGATACCAAATGACAAGAACTCACTTGGGTTGGAAACCAAGCAAACCCCCAAGCATCTTTCTCAAAACCCCAAGAACTTTGAATACTGATTTTGTAGGAACAAAACCTAACCAAGATCAGCCCCTAACCACCATGAAACTCACGTCCATGATAACCACAAGCATGAAATCAGATTGTATTTTACTAGCAATGGAGACGCCACTAAGTTGCCAAGCTTAGATAAGTCAATTTGAACTTACAAAGGGGAATCCCTCCCTCAACAAGGGTTCGGCCATAGCCATGGAAAGCTCAAGCTTTTCTCTCTTTCAAAATGTTGTATATTACGTTCATTCTCATAAAATTTACAAAGAAGAGTTATATAGTTAGGGTTATAAGAGAGTAAAATGACTAAAATGACCCTAGAGCTAAAATTACCAAAAGCCCTAAGTCAAGCACCTCAACCACGACCATTAAAGTCCTTTTGCACCTAAATAAACTTAAAATAAAGATTAGAAGCTAATTTCACTTAAGCTAATTAAGGTGCTTACATGCTATAGTAAATTGACATGCTTACTCAATAAGCAAGGTTCTAAGCATAATTAACCCTAATGGCCTGGTCAACTAGCTTAATTACATCAAAACTAAAGTCAACATATCAAACAAAATGATAAAATAATACAAGGTTTGGCCGAATTACAAAAGTGTCAAAGTTAGGCCAAATTCTCCATATATGTTATTGTCTTCAAAATGGCTTTGGAAGCTTCAATCAGATCTGATTTGGGCCAAGTGAAGTAGCTTAGGGCCCTCTCCATTGAAGCCCGCATGTGTCTCTGGTGTGTCCCTTACTTGTTTGTTACAGTCGGCTATGAAACTCTGAGCTAGACCTGTCATTGCTTCTCTGATCATTTTGGTCTTCTGTCTTGTGATTGGCCCTGTTGGTACTTGCAAAGGTTCTACTTTAATGTTGGTCATGTCCCTTGGTGCTCCAAGTGTGCCTTGGTTCATGTCATTCCCATTTCTCGAGCCTGTTTATCAACTGTCTTCCCACTGATGGTTCTAGTCCTTGAAGATCGTAAGTTGATGGTGGATAAGATGGAAAATGTGGTTCAGTGAAATTTACTGGTTCATTTTATGAAGGTCTTTGATAGTTTTGCCACCCTGAATTGTAGTAATGGTTTATGCTCGGGTGGTTACTATCACATATCTCACATCTCCCCATTGCGTTCTATTGAGCAAATGTTGTGTTGATTGGTTCTGACATCCAATGATAGTTGTTGGGCTGGACAACATGCCTCAGAAAACTGGACTATTGCTCCCTGATTTGGGGTGTATCTTCACCTTGTAAAGCTCGTAATTCTTTTATCACCCATTGGAGATCCATTTTCAACTACCTGAAATATAAAATAAAGAAATAAAAATTACAGATAAAAATAAAGAAAATTAGATATAAGTAAATTGGATAGCTTCAAAATTAATAACGCAAGAAAAATAAGTCCCCGATAATGGCGCCAAAAACTTGATCGGTGAAATCACACACGTAACTCAAGCGCACGTATCGCTCAAGTAGTATAAAAATATCGATCCCACGAGGACTTAATTTCTATTGTTGTTATTAATTATTGATTCTATTTATTTACAGGTATCTAATTAAAGGGAGAAGAGAATGATTGCTTGATTGGTTGGTTGAATGTGGATTTGCTAAATAAATAAATAAATAAAAACACAAAAGAAAATACTAAGGAAAATAAACAAAAGACACAAACATCTAGGGTTATAATTCCACACAATATTATTCTAATGATGCATTGATTCACTTATACATGTATAATAAATCAGTTTGCTAACCTGGAACACAAAGATATGCAAAAGCCTCTTCTGATGGTCAGATGCAAACACCCAAAATAACCCAATTAATCATATGTCTATGTTAACAAAGTTACCTGAATTCATTGAGTTCAAGTTACAATTGTGGCTATCCCCGCCCGACAGGTATATGTCTATCCTGTAAGGAAATCTACCTAAAGATCATTTTCCCCAAGGTGAGATCGTGAGCTAATGAATCTAAGGCTGAAACCTAAAATCTCTTTTCCAAGTTCATTTTAAGTTTACCACGTCAATCTTATTGGTGATCAGGCAACAAGAAACATTAAGTTTAAGATTCAATAAACAAACCAAAGTATTACCCATAATATAATTAAATCAATTATTAAGCATGTGAATATTGTGCTTCATTACTTCCCTACATTAAAAATAAAATGCTGGGTTAAAGGATTCACCTTTAATATTTCAAATGTAGAAATACTTTATTATAATATAGAAATTGTCAGTATTAACCAATTAAGTCAAACCAGCCATAAAGGTGGTGTTATTATTTGTCCATAAACCAGCCATATAGGCGGTAATCATTTGTCACCTAAAGACTAACCATATAGGCGGTGTCATATTATGTCAAATAAATAAAATCAGCCATTAAGGCGGTATCAACTTTAATCCATATTATTAAATTATAATTTCAATATTATAAATTAAGTGAGATTAATCTACCTTTGCTCTTTGTATAGTTCTCTTTGGTTATAATACTTACCTTATCCAAAAAAAAATTTAACTACTAAACATAAAAGAAAGTAAAAACACACAAACTATTATTACTAATAAAAATAAAAATAAAAATAAATTATAAAACTACTGAATAAAACACACAAGATACAATCCTTAATTCTTATTCAAGAAACCAAGGAAGGTATGAAATTTACAAATGAAACAGCTTGGTATTTATAGGTAAAATTTTGCCTTCACAAATTTCTCCACAAAACATGGCCCAAAACATGGCACCAAATCCTCCACCAAACATGCAAGCATGTTTGGTGGAGGATTTGAAAATTTATATTTATTTATTTATTTATTTTGAAAATGACTTTAATAATTACACATAACACATTTTTGGATATTTTATCAATTTCGGTCATGATAACTTCAGAATTCAAAATTATTATGAACATCAAAATTGTAGATCTTTGAGTTTTCTTTAATCTGGAACTTGAATCACCTCAATTCGATATCAGAATAAAACGTTATGGCCAAAATAAGATAATTGCGCAAAGTTGAAATTTCCAAAATTGTACTTCGTTAGAACGCCATTTCAAGTTTCCAACCTCTAAAATCCAAATGTCAATTCCAGTTTTTGCCCTTATTTGTTCCATATTCGTCTGATTGATTCCATTGAGTCCCGATTTTATTTTATATGCAAAATAAACTAAAACATATCAAAACATTCATAAAACTCAAGAAACTATAAAAAATATTAAGTAAAAGGGGCGGTAAATATTGATATATTATTTTCCGCTCATCACACCCACAAACCTAATATTTTGCTAGTCCTCGAGCAAAACAAATAAAACAAAATACAATAAACCCCTAGGTGTCCCTAGTGGATGAGTTGTAGTCTCGCGAGGGCTTACAATGACAATACCCACAAACGTCAATGAAATGCACACAAAAGCAAAAAGACAAAAGAAAATAGAATAAACAAGTTAGTGACTAAACAAGTGAAACTTCTTATCCAAGTTAATAGTTGTTTTCTTTCTTTCTAAATACCAAATAAATAAATTCTCTGATTATTTTTACCGTTCTCCATATACACAACCAACAAGGTATTAATCAAATTATTATGCCCATAATATTCATAAGTGTAGTTGAAAAGAGGGTAATATTTTTGTCATAAAGTTATATAAGAATTCACACCTTTTTTAGCAATGGAATTTTTATTTTTCTCTTTTTAAATCACAATATCTTCAATCCATGTAACGAGTTTTGGGCCAGTGACTCCCAAGCCAGTTGGCTTTAGGGTACTAGTTGTTAAGACACCCTTACATACTTAATTACTCGGATTTCAGATATCTTTTTTATTTATAACATCTTTAATCCATGTACCGAGCTTTGGGCCAGTGACTCCCAAACCAGTTGGTTTTAGGCCACTAAGTGTTAAAACACCCATACGAACTTAATTACTCGGATCTCAGATGTTTTTTTTATTGATATACATAATTTTTTTTTATTCCATCGCCTTTTTTAGATGCTTCATCCAATTAAACTAGAGCACTGAATATTACAAACTTTTCACTTACAACTCATGGCTGTATGTTACCATGCATGTTGATAATATTTGTCAACTGAGAATATGAAGATCCATTGTAGTCAGTTTTATGGAGAATTCACAAATCAGATAATTCAAAAGGAAATAAACAAAAATTAACTTGTTACGAAATAGGTTGAGATACGTCTTAGGAGTGGAAATTCCTTACACAGCTATCTCACACCAATTTCACTTGATTAGTTAAGTTAAAAACACAAAATATTTTTTATATATATTTTTTAAATGTTTTTAATTTTTATGAATTTTTGAAAATTTTTGACTAAAAACCAGATAAAAACAACACAACTAAAATAATAAAAATAAGATATTAATCAACTATTCCTCTCCCCCAAACCTAATTGAGACATTGTCCCTAATGTCTAAAAAGTAGAAGAAGAGTTTAGAAGACAGTACCTGGTCAGCTGAAATTCTATATCTAAAAAGAAAATCAAAGATTAAGATTCAGATTTATCCGACGCTTCTTACCACAATCATTATCGGACCACTTTATCTTGGAAAATATATGGTCAATTTTTGGTTCAAAGGCTAAGAGTTGGTCAATTAAATCATTGGTAGTTCTGGCAGTGAAGAGGATATCTTTTACAGGTTTTGACATGAACCCATTTCTCCGGGCATCATCAAGAAACACACAAAGAAAATCATAAAATCCATCATCATTAAACAGTCCAATCGGTTTCTGGTGTATGTTTAAAATCACCGAAGATAATACTGTAAAAATTTCCTCCATTGTGCCCAAGCCTCCTGGAAAAGCAATAAATGCATCAGCACGGTTAATCATTTCCAACAATCATTCAGACATACTTGGCACGATGCATTCATCTCCATTTGATGGTCCTATAAGATTCGCCTCTGCCAAAGGTTTTGGGATAATTCCCAGAACTTGACTACCTCATTCATGTACCTACTTTGTCATTTGCTTGTAAAACTTGAGCATAAAGCATATTGGGCTATTAAAGCATTCAATTCAAACCTTGAAAATACCCGTCATGAACTTAAATTGCAATTAAATGAACTCGAAGAGTTAAGGAATGATTCATATCAGAACACGAAAATTCTTAAAGCTAAAACTAAGGCCTCTCATGATAGTCGAATTTCACGAAAAATATTTGAAGTTGATCAAAAGGTTTTGCTTTATAATTCTCGTCTTCAATTATTTCTCTAATTTCTATTTTTCTTAGTTTTGCAGCATTTTTTGTCTTTTCTATTCCCCTCGGTAAAGCAGCGGATAACGGTACTACGTGACTCAAAGTCAGTTATTTCAGTCTACTAAAATTACTGATACTCTACAAACCAAAGCATGGAAGAAACTCTCACAAACCTCCGTAAATATTTTCCTTATCTTCCCCAAAATGCTCTGAAAAAAATTTACAAAGTATGCACAGAAAGGATGAGGCTTATTATGATTCATGGTATTCCAAGTGATATACAATGGGTAATTGAAGCAAAAGTTCGCTTAGCATGTGAGTCATTTGACTCTTTTATTTTTACATGACTGGTTTAGGGAAAAGTACTTATTCAAAAAAACAAAGAGCTAAACAATTAGGTGTTTGTTATAAGTGTGCACGATGTACGTGCAACACTCATTGTCGTTCTTTAGGAATGGTGTCTGATAATCGCGAAGATAAAATTCAATTCATTAGGGATGGCTTGAGTAAGAAGTCTTTGGATGATATATCATTGACTCTTGAGACGCATCCTAATGGATATGTTCATCGAGAGATTCACAAGTTACATACACAATTTCAAAAAGAAAGACAACAATACAGTCTCGGAAATTGATTTTAAAAGACCATGTTTGCCAATTTATAAGAAAGTTGGATGGGAAGCCTATCCCCGACCCATAGAGGGCGTTCAAGCCATTATTGGAAGTAAAACTAGAGGAAGACGTGAGCCACAATCACAACTACCCGCGGTGGCACTGTTTTTATAACTTAATTTTTAATCTTTAGTCGTAGCTGTAACTGTCAATTTCACACTAACCAAGTGATATCTTCTAAACTCTACTTCTCTTTCTTTAAAAATTGGGGACGATGTCACATTTTTGTTGGGGGGAGGGGATAATTTTCATGTTTCATTGATGTTTTTATTAAAAAAAAAAAGAAATTTTTACTTTATCGTTATTTTATGTGTAAGAATATATATCCATCTTCTTGTTCGACTGTCTTTTACCGCGTCAGTTTACCATTTATGGAGGGAGAGGAATGCCTGCACTCATGATGCGCCTCTTCGGCCTGTTTCTGTCCTGCTTAGTGATATTGTTTTTGATGTTCGGAATCGTGATGGATTTTACGAAAGGTGAATCCATCTTATGACAATAAATGGCTTCACCTATCCTAGCACTTGCCCGATGACATTTTTTGTTGATCTTCTTTTGCTTGTAGCCTTTCGCCTTTTCTTCTAGGAGGGTCTATCCTCTCTAGTAGTCTGGGGTATGCTCCTTTGCTATTGTATTGTTTTCTTTTGGTTATACACTTACTTTATCCAAAAAAACAACAAATTTTATTTTCTAAACCAAGTGGAATTGTTGTTCAGAGGTGGCTAGAGTTTTCACTTTTGAGACGCATCCCAATATAATTTTTAACATGTTATTTGTTGTTCCTTTTTTTTGAATAATTTAAGTTTGTGAATTCTCCATAACATTGATTAAATTTAATCTTTATATGCTCATCTGACAGATATTATCAACAACATGGTAACATATGATCATGGGTGGTAAGTGAAAATTCTGTAATATTCAGTTCTCTAGTTTGTTGGAGGTAACACCTAAAGGCAGTGAAATTTATATATATATCTTTATATATTCAAAAAACTAATCATGCTTTTAGTTAGTAACTAGACATCTTGCCTCAGTAAGCAGTGATTGTTCGCATAAAATGGTAGAGTTTGATTTATTCTAATAAATCTTTTTACTAAATAACCGGACATCTTGCCTTTGCAAGCAGTGGTTGTTCGCGTAAAATGGTAGAGCTAGAAAAAAATGGAGTTTGAATAAAGTTCGTTTTTGTAGCCTTTTTAACTCGAGCAATTATGTCTGTATGGGTGTTTTAACACTTATTACCCTAAGGCCAACTGGTATGAGAATTACTGGCCCAAAGCTCGTTACAAGGGTTAAAATGAAAGCTTAAGGGAATCAGACACTTTTTATTTGAGATCCGAGCAATTAAGTCCATAGAGGTGTCTTAACACGTAGTGCCTTAAAACCAACTGGTTTGGGAGTCACTGGCCCAAAGTTTGATACATGGATTAAAGATATGTTTATAAATAAACTTTCACTGCCAAAATGTGTAACATAATTTTAGGACAAAATATTACTCTATTTTGAACAAATACTTGTGGATATTGTTGGCACAATATATTGATTAATATCTTGTTTTATGAGTATATGGAAGAATGGTAAAAAGTGCATGATAAGTCATTTATTTGAAAATTTAGAAAGAAAAAAATAATCTTTAACTTACATAAGAATTTTTCTTTTAGATTCCGCTTGAATTACTATGGACTAGTAATAAACTGGTTGATGAGGTATGATGAATACTAAAAAGTGCATATTTATTATACGATAAGTCAATCATTTTATACTTATAGTTTCATTAATCCCCTTAATTTGATACGTTTGTGAAATAATATTTTAAGTTATATTTTGAGTGTTTTTATTGGGTTATTTTTTGTTATTTGATAGGTAAAATACTGCTCGGAAGCTCGACAAGACAAACCAGACTTGGAAAAGGACAAAAACGCAAATTCAGCTTCCGCATCGCGACACGAAAATGACGGTGCATCGTGACGCGCCTAATAAGACGAAGACACCGTGGAACGTGCTATTCTCTCAACACGTGTCCCCATCGTGGCACACGCGTCGTGACGCGTGGAGCCTTGGAGTCACGATGCGCAGACCAAAATTTGCCTAAAAATTGAAGCGTCTAGCAGAAGAAATTTTCATACTTTCTTTCTGAATTCCTCTATAGATTTTGGAGAGTGAGTGTCTTGTGTGTTTATTTATTGAAAGCTTTTTTGTAATATCTTTTTCTTTCAATAATAAAATTACAAGTATGTTTAATTACAAAATGAGTAGCTAATTTCTTTTCGTTGGGGTAATGGGTGAAGCTTTTATAATGAAAACTTAGATCAATCTAGATAAATTGTAATCTAATGATTAAACTTGATTTAGATCTAGATTAATTATTGACAATATTTGCTACCGCCTATATGGCTAGTTTTATCTTGCTACCGCCTATATGGATGGTTTTATCCTGCTACTATCTATATGACTGGTTTTATCTTGCTACCACCTATATGGATGGTTTTTTATGATTTTGGCATAATTGAGTACCTTGGTAGGACTTGTTATAGACAAACGGTATCACCGCATATATGGCTGGTTTTATGTTTTTGGCATACTTAGTACCTTGGCAGGACTAGTTATTGACAGAAATGACTACCGCATTTATGGCTGGTTCTATATATTGGTATAATTAATTCCTGATATAAATTAATTGGGTAACAAAGACAATTTATATATTATAATTAATCGAGATTTCTAGATTTGAAATATTAAAAGTGGATCCCCCAACTCCAGCATTTCATTTTATTACTATATTTTCACTTAGAGGTTTCCAACAAATCAAACCTTTTTATTTTCGCTCTACTTATCATTCTATTTTTCTAAATCTATTCCCTGTGGATCGACCCCGGACTTACCAGGTTATTTTATTACATCGACACTCTAATACTTTGGAGTAAAATACCACTTTTTGAGTGTGTCACTATGCACGCAGTGCACTGTGTGCGCCTTTTACTACTATTTTTTTAATAATCCTCAGCTCTCATTCCAGGGAGCTGGAATGAGAGCCAATTTTTAGGATTTTAAAACCCAATTAATTCTAACATTCCCTAAACACTTCCAAACATCCAATATTAATTTTTAACATCAAAACCAAAATCTACACATGTTATAGAACAAAAATCATGTTTTACAAAATATGTGTGTAAAACATATTTCTTTCTTCTATCTCTCGATCATTCTATTTCTCGTTCTTTCTATTTCTTTCTTTCTGTGTTTGTGTACTGTGTGTGTATTAAAAACATGTGTGTGTGTGTGACACGTGTGGGTGTGTGTAGAAGTGTCTAGGTTTTATTTACACTTTATGATAATTTCAATTAATCCCTTGAGTTGGTTTTAATGAAAACCTATCATTAATTCCATGAGAAGTTCCCTTTTATCAACAAAAATAGACCCCGCGTTCGGTCGAGGTCTCTCAAGCGGAAAAATAAATTTACGCAATAATGCTAAAATAACCCGGGATGTTACATTCACCCCCCCTTATATAGGATTCGTCCTCGAATCCTGACCTGGGCATACTGAAATCAATCAACAAGCAAAGACTGGAAACCAAACATTAAACAAAGATCAGGAACCAAATAACAAGCAAGGACCGATATGGTCTAAACATAACACATACTTACTGAGATAGTCGAATAGCCAGCAGCTGCAGTCACCGACACTCTATAACCTTTGCTCTGATACCATCTTTGTAACATCCCGCCTAAGCCAGGATGCTACCGGCAGGAGACAGGCTAATCCTGTCTCCATAAGCCTCTGACTCTTGACGAAAAATCGGCATGACCTCTGCTAAAAGTCATGCAACCTGGATCAAGTCCAGCATCTCAAAACAACCTATAGGGCCCATACACAATACATCACTAACAAAAACAACTCAAGACATAATATAATTGGGCTCCATGCCCGAAAATACGAATAAACAAAAACTTTAATAATAAACTTATGCAACTCAATTTCTTTTACAACTACGCTTATTCAACTTGACTCAGACACTCCCAAGACCTGGTGACTGGCTGACTGTAACGCTGTTATCCGACTCCTCAAGCTCCAACAACTGTGGTTGACCGATCAGGTCACCAACCTGCAAAACTCAAAACACTGTTGAGGTGTGAGTCATAAGACTCAGTAAGTAACCATGCTCATTCCTTGAACGGCAAACACATGCAAAGTTTATTTCTTAATCCATTAATATCTTAAACTGTCTATGTAATCACACATAATTACCACTTCTGAGTTAATTGTAAAACTCTTATCTATGTTCAAATGTTACTACATTTTTACTAATTTTCTTTCCTGAATCACACACACAATAACATCTTGTTTTCTACTTATACTTTAAAAATTTATAATATAGTCATTAAATTCCATAATTCCATCTACTGTGTCAAGTCCTACTACGTTTCTGCTGTGTTACTCGGATACCTTCCCACTTTTCTATATACTTGTTTCTAATCTAGTTCTGACTTTTATTATAACTATCTTTCTTTGATATCATTGAAATATCATCAAATCGGTTTATTAAAATATTCTTTCTATTAAACATCCAACAGATTAAAATCAGCCATATAAACATGTATATAAAACCATATGATCATATGCCAATATCTTAACAATTGTTCCTTCCATGTGAACGTATAATACACATAGGCTTTAGTCACAAATATATATATGTAATCATGATATCATGCTTCAATGTTAACTATATGCATCTCAGATGAATTTCTAACCTATATAATTCATATGCACGTCGTGTATACTATATAAAACTGTAACATGCTATGCTTTTTAGAAAATACTCTTTGAAAACTCTTTCTGAAAAACTATTATCTGAAAGTTTCTTTCTGAAAATCCTTTGCTGAAAACCTTACTTTTACTTTCTCTTTCTGGAAAAGCTCTTTCTGAAAACTGTAAACTGTATTTGGGGTATCTACTGAAAACTGGCGCATAAGGGCGTTACGTATCGCCGTCCCCCCATACGCCGTAGAGCAAGATATGCAAATCCATGACATTGGGGCGTTACGTATCGCCGTCCCCCAAAGCATGCCATACCTGCCCTGAAACTAGTGGTCTTGGGGCGTTACATATCGCCGTCCCCCAAGCCACAACTAGAACTGGGGTTGCAAATCTATGCTACCGCCCAAGCTCTGAACTGGAGATCAGGTACACGATCCTATGCCGCCATCCTGTCTCATAAACTAGGATCTAGGGGCGTTACGTATCGCCGTCCCCCTAGTCCTCTACATGTGCACATGTCTCTATCCGTCAATTCCATCTCTGTATCTCAAGTTACATACTGGGGTGAGTTTTTTTCCTCATGCCCCGAAAAACATAAAAGCTCGTGCTTTAAAATTTCAAAACTGTAAGAAAGTTTCCTGAAATACTTTTCTTTTAAAAACGTTTGAAACTCTTCTTTAAAACTTTTTTTGAATCCCAAAACCATTCTTAATTTCAACTTAAAATATAATGCACAATATGCACATGCACTTTTTATGCTTTCACTTGCCCTCAGTTCTTACTGAAACTTCTTTATCTAACTTTCATTTTTGAGTGGTTTCTTTGTTCTCTTGAGGTTGCTATGTAACTACATGTATAGGTTCATGCATAAATATAATTTAATGATAGATGTATTCTATTACTTGTATACTTCCATACTTAATTTTCTTATCTCTTTATGTTTTCATCAATCTAATATGCATTTCCTATAAATATTATCATATACTCATACATCAAACTAATAAGCTTTGCTGTTATAAGGACATTCTTTTGCAGACTTCGTATAAATTAGTAATTCCATAACATGTTCTATATATATTTATATTTTCTCTATTATACAATCTCATAAATTCAGCTCTTGATTCTCAATTTTAGTATCAATTAATCTTTAAGATTATCGTGCTTACAAAAAAACCATAACTCTAATCATTATATCAATACATAACATTACGTACACATTTCACATATAATTTCCTTTTATATTACTAAACTTGTACCAAGCCTTACAATATATTTAATCTTCTTACTTACGCATACATTACTTAGTAATCATTCATATATTAATATTTAACATCACATACCATGTTACTTTCACAATTTTAACCTATTATTATTGTGATTCAAATCGCATTTATTCAATATCTTCAGATTTTTAAATCTTCCAAACTAAAACAGTCCATTTCTACTAGCAGCAGCACTGGGCAATTTTGCCCCTCTCTGTACACGGTCTTAGTCCCCTCTCTCTCTCGCTCTTTTTTTTTCTACTCTTTCTGTCACAACCACAAAACCAGAAAAGAAAATCACAACCAATTAACCTGAACTTGTCCTAATCCATTAGCCACTTTCTTTCAAAAATTTCTTCCACAAATAGCTTCCCCATAACACAGTATGTTCAAAATAAATAAGAATCAACAAGATATTTTAATTTTACATCCTTTAATATGTTCTTAACAACTCCAAAATGAACTTATACTATGACTTAAGCAATAAATTCAAGTATTCTAGCTAAATTAATTAATCCAAGGAATTAATTAACGAAGCTTCTTATCTAAAAGAATTTGGAAACCAATAACCTTAAAACTATAACAGAAATCGGCAGGTGGGGAAATTTTAAGGATTTGTTTTCCTTTTAGGTATGTTAAATGTTACGAAACCACAAAATCCCTAAACTTAGGGTCTGCCAACCCCTCTTTCTTCTTTAATCAAATTCTTTTCTTCCAACTACAAAACTAAAACCATAACTAAATGTATAATTTTACTTATATCTATTTTATTCTCATCCAATTATTCAATTCTTTACAAAATCTAAACCCATCATAAACAAATAACTCAAGAAAATCACCGCTATAGTTTACTTACCTGTTTCTCTCTCGGTTTCTTTGCTTCCTTCTCCTCCCTTCGATTTTCCTTCTTTTTCGACCTAACTTCTTTTTCTTTTTCGGTCTATTCTTCTTCTTCTTCTTTTTTTTTTTTCCTTCTCTCGTCTCAGCTCTCTCTCTCGATCATTCTATTTCTCGTTCTTCTATTTCTTTCTTTCTGTGTTTGTGTACTGTGTGTGTATTAAAAACATGTGTGTGTGTGTGACACGTGTGGGTGTGTGTGTAGAAGTGTCTAGGTTTTATTTACACTTTATGATAATTTCAATTTAATCCCTTGAGTTGGTTTTAATGAAAACCTATCATTAATTCCATGAGAAGTTCCCTTTTATCAACAAAAATAGACCCCGCGTTCGGTCGAGGTCTCTCAAGCGGAAAAATAAATTTACGCAATAATGCTAAAATAACCCGGGATGTTACATTCACCCCTCCTTATATAGGATTCGTCCTCGAATCCTGACCTGGGCATACTGAAATCAATCAACAAGCAAAGACTGGAAACCAAACATTAAACAAAGATCAGGAACCAAATAACAAGCAAGGACCGATATGGTCTGAACAAAACATATACTTACAGAGATAGTCGAATAGCCAGCAGCTGCAGTCACCGACACTCTATAAACCTTTGCTCTGATACCATCTTTGTAACATCCCGCCTAAGCCAGGATGCTACCGGCAGGAGACAGGCTAATCCTGTCTCCATAAGCCTCTGACTCTTGACGAAAAATCGGCATGACCTCTGCTAAAAGTCATGCAACCTGTATCAAGTCCAGCATCTCAAAACAACCTATAGGGCCCATACACAATACATCACTAACAAAAACAACTCAAGACATAATATAATTGGGCTCCATGCCCGAAAATACGAATAAACAAAAACTTTAATAATAAACTTATGCAACTCAATTTCTTTTACAACTACGCTTATTCAACTTGACTCAGACACTCCCAAGACCTGGTGACTGGCTGACTGTAACGCTGTTATCCGACTCCTCAAGCTCCAACAACTGTGGTTGACCGATCAGGTCACCAACCTGCAAAACTCAAAACACTGTTGAGGTGTGAGTCATAAGACTCAGTAAGTAACCATGCTCATTCCTTGAACGGCAAACACATGCAAAGTTTATTTCTTAATCCATTAATATCTTAAACTGTCTATGTAATCACACATAATTACCACTTCTGAGTTAATTGTAAAACTCTTATCTATGTTCAAATGTTACTACATTTTTACTAATTTTCTTTCCTGAATCACACACACAATAACATCTTGTTTTCTACTTATACTTTAAAAATTTATAATATAGTCATTAAATTCCATAATTCCATCTACTGTGTCAAGTCCTACTACGTTTCTGCTGTGTTACTCGGATACCTTCCCACTTTTCTATATACTTGTTTCTAATCTAGTTCTGACTTTTATTATAACTATCTTTCTTTGATATCATTGAAATATCATCAAATCGGTTTATTAAAATATTCTTTCTATTAAACATCCAACAGATTAAAATCAGCCATATAAACATGTATATAAAACCATATGATCATATGCCAATATCTTAACAATTGTTCCTTCCATGTGAACGTATAATACACATAGGCTTTAGTCACAAATATATATATGTAATCATGATATCATGCTTCAATGTTAACTATATGCATCTCAGATGAATTTCTAACCTATATAATTCATATGCACGTCGTGTATACTATATAAAACTGTAACATGCTATGCTTTTTAGAAAATACTCTTTGAAAACTCTTTCTGAAAAACTATTATCTGAAAGTTTCTTTCTGAAAATCCTTTGCTGAAAACCTTACTTTTACTTTCTCTTTCTGGAAAAGCTCTTTCTGAAAACTGTAAACTGTATTTGGGGTATCTACTGAAAACTGGCGCATAAGGGCGTTACGTATCGCCGTCCCCCCATACGCCGTAGAGCAAGATATGCAAATCCATGACATTGGGGCGTTACGTATCGCCGTCCCCCAAAGCATGCCATACCTGCCCTGAAACTAGTGGTCTTGGGGCGTTACATATCGCCGTCCCCCAAGCCACAACTAGAACTGGGGTTGCAAATCTATGCTACCGCCCAAGCTCTGAACTGGAGATCAGGTACACGATCCTATGCCGCCATCCTGTCTCATAAACTAGGATCTAGGGGCGTTACGTATCGCCGTCCCCCTAGTCCTCTACATGTGCACATGTCTCTATCCGTCAATTCCATCTCTGTATCTCAAGTTACATACTGGGGTGAGTTTTTTTCCTCATGCCCCGAAAAACATAAAAGCTCGTGCTTTAAAATTTCAAAACTGTAAGAAAGTTTCCTGAAATACTTTTCTTTTAAAAACGTTTGAAACTCTTCTTTAAAACTTTTTTTGAATCCCAAAACCATTCTTAATTTCAACTTAAAATATAATGCACAATATGCACATGCACTTTTTATGCTTTCACTTGCCCTCAGTTCTTACTGAAACTTCTTTATCTAACTTTCATTTTTGAGTGGTTTCTTTGTTCTCTTGAGGTTGCTATGTAACTACATGTATAGGTTCATGCATAAATATAATTTAATGATAGATGTATTCTATTACTTGTATACTTCCATACTTAATTTTCTTATCTCTTTATGTTTTCATCAATCTAATATGCATTTCCTATAAATATTATCATATACTCATACATCAAACTAATAAGCTTTGCTGTTATAAGGACATTCTTTTGCAGACTTCGTATAAATTAGTAATTCCATAACATGTTCTATATATATTTATATTTTCTCTATTATACAATCTCATAAATTCAGCTCTTGATTCTCAATTTTAGTATCAATTAATCTTTAAGATTATCGTGCTTACAAAAAAACCATAACTCTAATCATTATATCAATACATAACATTACGTACACATTTCACATATAATTTCCTTTTATATTACTAAACTTGTACCAAGCCTTACAATATATTTAATCTTCTTACTTACGCATACATTACTTAGTAATCATTCATATATTAATATTTAACATCACATACCATGTTACTTTCACAATTTTAACCTATTATTATTGTGATTCAAATCGCATTTATTCAATATCTTCAGATTTTTAAATCTTCCAAACTAAAACAGTCCATTTCTACTAGCAGCAGCACTGGGCAATTTTGCCCCTCTCTGTACACGGTCTTAGTCCCCTCTCTCTCTCGCTCTTTTTTTTTCTACTCTTTCTGTCACAACCACAAAACCAGAAAAGAAAATCACAACCAATTAACCTGAACTTGTCCTAATCCATTAGCCACTTTCTTTCAAAAATTTCTTCCACAAATAGCTTCCCCATAACACAGTATGTTCAAAATAAATAAGAATCAACAAGAT
This sequence comes from Zanthoxylum bungeanum, assembly GCA_019454045.1. Lineage (NCBI taxonomy): Eukaryota > Viridiplantae > Streptophyta > Magnoliopsida > Sapindales > Rutaceae > Zanthoxylum > Zanthoxylum bungeanum. Next base: position 208,936 of record SKCR01032747.1, on the reverse strand, counting down.
ATTTTAATTTTACATCCTTTAATATGTTCTTAACAACTCCAAAATGAACTTATACTATGACTTAAGCAATAAATTCAAGTATTCTAGCTAAATTAATTAATCCAAGGAATTAATTAACGAAGCTTCTTATCTAAAAGAATTTGGAAACCAATAACCTTAAAACTATAACAGAAATCGGCAGGTGGGGAAATTTTAAGGATTTGTTTTCCTTTTAGGTATGTTAAATGTTACGAAACCACAAAATCCCTAAACTTAGGGTCTGCCAACCCCTCTTTCTTCTTTAATCAAATTCTTTTCTTCCAACTACAAAACTAAAACCATAACTAAATGTATAATTTTACTTATATCTATTTTATTCTCATCCAATTATTCAATTCTTTACAAAATCTAAACCCATCATAAACAAATAACTCAAGAAAATCACCGCTATAGTTTACTTACCTGTTTCTCTCTCGGTTTCTTTGCTTCCTTCTCCTCCCTTCGATTTTCCTTCTTTTTCGACCTAACTTCTTTTTCTTTTTCGGTCTATTCTTCTTCTTCTTTTTTTTTTTCCTTCTCTCGTCTCAGCTCTCTTTCTGTGTTTGTGTACTGTGTGTGTGTATTAAACATGTGTGTGTGTGTGACACGTGTGGGTGTGTAGAAGTGTCTAGGTTTTATTTACACTTTATGATAATTTCAATTTAATCCCTTGAGTTGGTTTTAATGAAAACCTATCATTAATTCCATGAGAAGTTCCCTTTTATCAACAAAAATAGACCCCGCGTTCGGTCGAGGTCTCTCAAGCGGAAAAATAAATTTACGCAATAATGCTAAAATAACCCGGGATGTTACACCATAGCTCCAAGATTTCAACTAGAGTTCGAAACTCTAATTTTAAATTTATGTCCAACATTAATAGTTTGTAGCAAATTATATGTATTCTTCCAAAGTATCCGTACACAATTAATTAGCCTAATTTCAACATTAAGCTATGTAATTATATATCCAATACATATCACTATATTATTGGGATATATGCCCTAGAGCTTCATGTAATGTAAATGGTATAATATCTTATGAAATAAAATGATTCATTATTCATTTGTCAAAGTGTTTATTTAATCTTGCATATTGTAAATTATCTTGATTATCCTAGATTACTCATGTGCCTTCAGACTTAGAGTATGAGAGTCATACACAAGAGGATTTAAGTCTGAAGTTAGTAATCTAAAATAGTATATAGAGAGCAAATAAAATGGGTACTTTGTTTGTGGTTTATAGTTGCGGTCCACTTTATAATTGTATGGAGACCTTGATCCGGGATCATCCATGTAAAGACATGAGAATGGAGGCACCTTATATGATGTGATCATATAGGACTGGACCCAGATATAAATGACTTTCTTATAATATTCGTTAAATAAAGAAATTCATTTCTATCTACTAAATGGTCATATATGGATTGATCTTAATCCTGAGTGTACAATAAACTCCTGCATGATAGGCTATGTCCTTTGATTTACAAAGGTGAGGTTGGTGTAGCAGTCCCCAACCAATAGCTACGTACTTTGGGGGCATGGTCTGGTGTGTAACTGGGGACGTTTTACATAGATATGGAGTTCACTCTTTCTTGCGAGAAGTAAAGGAGTATCTTCCTTAAGGGTTGATTCGGTACTTGAACGGTTAGAGCGCTCGAGTCTTTCTATTACGAATAGAAACATTAAAATTCATAATGGTTTTGAATAAATCGTTCATTAGAGAATCAATGGTACTTAAAGTAAAATAATTACAGGGGTAAAATGGACATTATGACCCAGCTCTAATTACGAGATACTCGTGAAGGGTTAATTCATATGTAGTGACTATATCGATGGACACCGACGTGGTTAGGCTTAATATACTATCTGGGGCAATGAGTGTACAACTTCGGATTTTTAGTGGAATAACTCAAAGTTAATAATTCAGAATATTTAATTAAAAGCTTAATTAATATTTTGAGATTATTGGAGCTCGGAACCATCGGTCCATTTGGTCCCCGTGCTAGCTCGATATACTATATCAGATTAAATATAATTAGATAGTCCAATTATATACTCACAAATGAAAATATTATTAATATGATTAATAAATATTATTTTGTCACACTTGAAACTATATATTAAAATTTAATATATGGTTTTAATAATTATATGATAATTATTGAATGCATAATATTAAATTATATATGATATAATTTATTGAGGCCAAATTTGGAATTTCCAAATTTTGGGTTTTGGAAACCCTGGTGAGTTATGCTAGGTTGCAAAACTCTTGGATAGAAATTTGGTGGTTAAATTTTATGTTACAAAATTAATGTAAAAATCCATGCTTGGCCGAAATTGGTATTGAAGGAAAATGAAAGAGATTTGTTTTTGGAAAATAAAATAACCATAAGTATAAAAGAAAAATAAGTTTTTCTTTTGGGGAATCTATCTCAATTTTACCCTAGCCTCCATCTTCTTCTTCTTCAAACTCTCTCAAGTGTTGAGAAAACAAAATGGAAGAACGAGAATAAAAATAAATAAAAATCTTTTGTGAAATTAATCTATAAATTGTTTAGGGATTAATTTTGTGAGCCTAGCCCACACTAGTTCTGTTGGTAACGAGACATAGCTCGGAAGACTTTGTGGTGTCGAATAAAAACTCATCTTCTCATCTTCTAAACATACCTTATGGCAGTGAGAAGAAATTTGCTCATTGCCGCACACAAAAGTTGTGTAACGGGACTCGGTTTGAATTCCTTTTGATCTAGAATTTTTAGGGAACTTTAAGGGATGTTTTGGGGCTGTGTTGGGAATTTTTTTGGGTGAAAAATCAGACCTGAAACATAGTAGAAACTGAATCATTAAAGGGCTGAACTGGGCAGTGAATTGGGTGCATTTCAGGTCCAAAACCGTCCAGTTTTTGTGTCGTTGTTTGGGGGATGTTCTGGGGCTATCCCGAGGCTGATTTTTTTTTTTCCAAAACAGAAGAAAAATTTCAGTCTTGGTGTTGGTAACATTCGGCCACTCAAAGAGAAGGGAGAAAATTTTTTCAAGTCTGATCCAGATGACTTACGTGCTTCCGCTGAGCAAGGAAATTGTTTCCTATAATTGGCATCAAGAGCGAGGTTGAAAAATGTTCTTAAACCTTCTCTATTTTATTTAAAGTTAATGATTTTATTTATTTATATGAGTTATAAATATTGATATGCATGTTTAGATGAGTAGATACAAAATAATATTCATGAGATGATTATTATTGTTATTTCATGTGATGAATGGTTTTTGCATTGGTCATAAATTTTTCCGGCTCTTATTTTTATGTTGGTTTTGGTTTTAGGATGTAAGGCCATAAGGTCAATTTTTGCAATTATTGTAATTTCATTTTTCCCTATGTAAAAAATTTCAATTGTTGTAATTTGGAGCAGCGATATCGTAAAAGGAGCCAACACCACATTGGAGCTTGATTTGAAGACCAAGGGATGCCTTGAGAATTTTTGTAATAGTTAGATTAGTATAGGAAAAATAAGAGGGCCGTCAATGCAAAATATATATATATATTTTTATGTTATATATATGTTTAGTTCGAAATATTTGAATAACATGTCATATAGCTTATGGTGCCTACTCTTGCATTTCACATGCCATAACATTCTTATGGATGCATATATATTCTAGATATGAAATGTGATTTTATGTGATTTAAAATGTTGAGTTGAAATATAGTATACATGGAAAACGATTAATTGGATTAATTGGTTTTAAAGTTTAAAATTTGAAATTCTAATATATTGGGCTTAATAAGTGCATCATAAAATTCCATTGGTATATAGGATGGAAACCCGGATATAAATTCCATAGCCGAATCCGAATGGATGGTAATGTGGCCTGCACTCGGGATACAATTCCAGTACCTTTGGATTTTATAACGCACTTAGATTAATTAAATAGTTTAATTAAAATCTTGACCATTTTAGGATTCCAAAAATTTTAAACTAATTAGTGTTATAGTATTTTAAGAGTTCAAATATAATTGGACACTAATACTACACCAATTAAATTAGTTTAATTGGGTATATTAATTAGTAGAGACTAATGATATTAGTGATATAAATTTTAAGAGTTAAAATTGGTTAGGTCATTAATAATATACTAGTGTTAGTAAAAATTATGATTTAGCCGCCATAAATTTATTCACACTTGTAAACTTAAAATATTAGATATTTTATAAATAGAAACCTTAAATTTATAATAGGAAGTGGGAAAGGGATATACGACAGTATATCGCAGGATCTCCGTTATTATTCCGAAAACGTGAGATTCAAAAGGCACCTCAAGACGGCTTTGTTTTCTTCCCCCTACGGATGGTGTCCATTTTGGGTCAATATCAAGTTTGGATTCCAAAAGGATAGGGATTCTAGATGTATCATGTGAACTGACCTACTCTACGGCGGCACTTCACTAGTTAAGTCCAAGGGTTCCAAAACGATGGGTCACACTCATAAATGAATGATTAAATGTTAATCAAAATTCCTTGATCGAATCAAATGATAGTTGGTTAATATAGGAATAAGAGTTATTCGCATATATATTAATCAATTGAGATTGTCTCGATCTATCATGTAAATACTTGACCAACCCTACGACGAGTCCCCTAGGGGGGGTCGTCGGCGCTGATTTGTTTGGTTTGGCTCTATTCTTCTCTGTTTTAATGATTTTTGGTTGTTGGAACATTCGGGGTCTCAATGACCCATTAAAACATGCTAAAGTTAGGAGGTTTCTTTGTGATGAGAAGCTCTCGTTGTGTGGTTTAGTTGAAACCAAGGTTAAGGAGGTTAATTTTATGAATGTCTCTCGTGCGATTAATCCTTCATGGAAGTTTTTTTGCCACTCTGATGTCAGCCTGTTTGGTCGTATCTGGGTTTGTTGGAACCCTAGTGACATTGATGTTAGCATTATTCACTCTTCAGCTCAAATTATTCATTGTAGTGTGTCTCATATTTCTGGGATGTGGAATTGTGTAGTTTCGGTGGTTTATGGTGAGTGTGACTACGAGAAGCGTTGGGAACTTTGGGCTGACCTGATTTCTAGTGGTAGTGTTTTTGATGATTCTTTGTGGCTTGTTTTGGGAGACTTCAATGCCATCCGCTCTCCGATTGAGCATTGTGGTGGGTCTGTGGCTTGGCCGGCTTGGAAAGACGATTTGGGCTGCTGTTTGGGTCAGCCTGGGTTGGATGATCTTCAGTTCTCTGGTTGTCAGTTTACTTGGTTTAATAAGCAGATTCAGTCTCCTATTTGGCGTAAGTTGGACCGTGTTCTTGTTAATTCTTCTTGGGAGTGTCTCTTCCCGGGTTCTTCTGCCTGCTTTCTTCCCCCCCCCGGATTTCTGATCATTCTCCTATGGTAGTTAAGCTTGCAGAGCTCCCTAAGAGGAAAATCCCCTTTAAATTCTTTGATTTTTGGGTTGATCATCCTGATTTTCTCTCTGTTGTGGCTAGGGTGTGGGATATTGATGTTCATGGTACTCCGATGTTCCTTTTATGTTGTAAGCTGAAGAGTGTTAAGTTGGCCTTGAAGAAGTTTAATGTTGAGCATTTCTCTAAGATTATGTGTCGAGTTTTGGAGATTAGGAAGGAGTTGGATAAAATGCAGTGTGCTTTACAGGACTACCCTAATGACCCTGCTCTGCTAGCTGAAGAAGCTAGCCTTTCGTTACGGTATGGAGACATGAGTCGGGCTGAGGAAGGCTTCAATAGACAGAAATCTCGTGTTCAGTTGCTTAACCTTGGGGATCAGAATACTAAATTCTTCTTTACTGCTATGAAGAGTTTTCACGGTCGTAGCAAGATTACTTCTATCACTAAGGAGGATGGGACCCGTGTGGAGGAAGATGTTTTGGTTAGAGATGAGATTGTTTCTTTTTTTGAGACCCTTTTAGGTCCCCATCAAGGTCGGTAGGATTTTGATAGGGTGGCCCTTCAATCTGCCATTACTAGACATGTGACTGTTGAGCAGAGTGAGACTCTTTCCCGGGAGGTTTCGGATGAGGAGATTAAGGCTGTCCTTTTCGCGTTGAAGGACAATAAAGCTCCAGGCCAGATGGGTTTAATTCGGGTTTCTTTAAGAAGTCTTGGAATATTGTTGGGAATGATGTTCTTTGTGCTATTCACTCTTTCTTTTCCTCTGGGCGTCTCTTGAGGCAGGTTAATGCTACTTCTATTGCTCTGATTCCTAAGATTCCTAACCCTTCCCAGGTTAAGGATTATAGGCCTATTTCTTGTTGCAATACTATTTACAAGTGTATTGCTAAGCTTATTGCGAATAGGATCAAGGTTATCCTTCCATCTGTGATCAGTCATAATCAATCTTCTTTTGTTGCGGGAAGGCGTATCAGCGACAATATTCTTTTATGTCAGGAATTGGTTCGAAATTATCACCGGACTGGCAGTTCCCCGAGATGTGCTCTTAAGATTGACTTGATGAAAGCTTATGACTCTGTTCGTTGGGATTTCTTGGTTGAGGTTTTGCGGACTGTTGGTATTCCAGAGAGGATGGTGGGTTGGATTTAGGAGTGTATGACTTCTACTAGGTTTTCTTTGTCTATTAATGGAGAGTTGCATGGTTTTTTCTCTGGGGGTCGTGGGTTGCGACAAGGTGATCCTATGTCTCCTTATCTCTTTGTTTTGGCTATGGAAGTTCTGTCAGGTCTTCTTCGTAATATGGCTCTTAATCCGGGTTTCAAGTTCCACTGGCGGTGTTCTAAGGACCGTCTTACTCATCTTTGCTTTGCCGATGACCTTATGATTTTTTGTAAAGCAGATGCATCCTCGGTTTCCTTGATGAAGGATTTTCTCGGGCAGTTCAGTGGTTTATCAGGTTTAGCTTATTAAGTCTGTTTTGTTCTCCATTCAAGTTTATTGGTCTTCCTTATTTATTCTTCCTAAGTATGTTATTAGGAAGGTGGAGACGATTCTGTGTTCTTTCCTTTGGAAGGGTAGTGCGCTCACCTCTTCTAGGGCGAGAGTGGCTTGGAGTAGAGTTTGTTTACCTCTAAAGGAGGGGGGCTGAGGATTAAGAGTTTGGATACTTGGAATAGAGCTGCTATTGTTAAGCACACTTGGTTTCTTTGTTCTGGCCAGGTTTCATCTTGGTCGAATTGGGTTCACTCTTATTTGTTGAGGGGGAGAAGTTTTTGGGAGGTCCCTTGTCCTACAATTGCTCTTGGAGTTGGCGTAAGATCTTGGAGCTTCGTTCTTGGTCCCGGCGGTGGATGAGAGTTAGGATTAGGAATGGTGAGAAGACTTTATTGTGGTTTGATTATTGGCATCCTCTGGGCCCGATTGTGGACACGTTGGGTGAGAGAGTGATTTATGACTCTGGCTTGGATAGGATGGCCACAGTTGCTTCCATTATCTCTGATTCTGCTTGGCGTTGGCCCCCTTATAGGTCTGCTGCCCTTGTTGATTTGGCTCAGTCCCATCTTCCGTCTCCTTCTAGTTTGAGAGAGGATGTGCTGGTTTGGGAGGATGATAGGAGTGGGAGATTTTCTGTGGATAGTGCCTGGAATGCCATGCGGACTAGGGGAACCTTGCTGCATTGCTCTCGAGTTGTTTGGTTCCGGAAGGCTATTCCCCGCCATTCCTTTTTACTTTGGATGTCTATTCAGGGAGGCCTTTGTACCCAGGATAGTTTGATGAGGTTTGGTATCTCTGCTTGCTCGTGTTGTATTCTCCGTGGTTGTTCAAGTGAGGACATTGATCATCTTTTCTTCCAGTGCCTATTCTCTTCGAGGGTCTGGTCGTCTGTGCTGGCTATGTGTGGGTTAGATTGGAGACGCCGGGATTGGCGTCAGACTGTTGAGTGGTTATGTCAGTTCACCGATGCCTCTTTTCGTCACCTTCTGGTTCGTCTGTCTTTTGCAGCATCAGTCTATCATATTTGGAGGGAGAGGAATGCTTGCACTCATGATATGCCTTTTCGGCCTGTTTCTGCTCTTCTTATGATATTATTTTTGATGTTCGGAATCGTGCTAGCTTTTTACGTAAGGTGAAACTATCTTATGACAATAAATGGCTTCACCTTTCCTGGCACTTGCCCGTTGACATCTTCTGTTGATCTTTTGCTTGTAGCCTTTCGGCTTTTCTTCTAGGAGGGCTTGTCCTCTTTAGTTGCCTAGGGTATGCCCTTTTGCTCTTTGTATAGTTTTCTTTTGGTTATAATACTTACTTCATCCAAAAAAAAAAAAAACCCTACGATGACACTTATTTTTGGATGATAGATTTTCATGGCATAGTAATTCTTTTAGGATTTTAATTCGATATTAATGGTTTATGCATCATGTTTAATTTTATGCCAAAAATTGTTTGATAATTTTAATATGCGATGAATGAATGTTAAATGCATGTTTATTGTCCAGCCATGGTTTCTCCAATTATTTCCATTCTCTCAAATGAGAAACTAAGAGAAGAAAACTATGTTAAGTGGAAAAGTAACATGAACGTTATCCTGGTCTGTGAAGACCTTAATTTGTCCTGACGGAGGAGTGTCCTCCCGAGCTGGCCAGAAATGCTGGCCAAGCTGTGCGCGATGCCACCACAAATGGGTCACGGCTAATGAGAAGGCCCGCTGCTACTTGCTAGCAGGGATTTTCGAGGTTCTTGCTGCAAAGCATGAGCCTATGGCTTTAACATCTCAGATGATGGAGTCATTGTAGGGCATGTTCGGGCAACCTTTGGAGCGTCAACGTCATGAGACAATGGTCTCAGTGATGACCGCTAAGAAAAAGGCTGAGACATCATTCTGAGAGCACAACTTGAGGATGATGACCTACCTCAATATAGCCGAAACCCATAGCGCTCGCATTGACGAGCGAAGCCAGGTGACCATGATCATGGAAACTCTTCTGGAGAGTTTCCTACAGTTTAGAAGCAACTATGTTATAAACAAGTTGACTTTTATTTTGACTCAACTGCTAAATGAGCTCACCCATTAGGAATCCATGCTGATGGATCCTTGTAAACCTAGTGGAGAGGCAAGTGTTTCAAAGTCTTTTAAAACTGCAAAGTAGAGAAAGAAACACTAGTAAGGCTAAGGGTACAACTACTTGATACATGTAAAGACCTTGCTGAAGGTAACTTTACTATGAGAGTCAGGACATTGGACGTTGTTTCAGTAAAGCAGTAGGAGTTATCAGTTTTCAATTTTCAAATAAAAGTTATTTGAATTTGAACAAAATGTTGTTTGTTCATATTTTGTCATAGAAATTTGATTTCTGTTTCAAAACTATTGCATGGTGGTTTTCATTTTATCTAATAATAATAGTTATTATTTCAAAAATGGATTACCTATATGCTAAGGAAACTAGGAGATAACTTGTATGTGTTAAGACTGCTAATACATAGGTCACTGCTCAACACTGAAATGTTTAAAGATGAGAAACATAATACAAAACGGTAAAAGATTTCTCATGATGACACATATATGTGGCATCTTAGACTTGGTCATATCAGCCTTGACCAAATAAATAGATTGATAAAGAACGGAGCCTTAAACAAGTTAGAGCTCAGAACTTTATCCGTCTGCGAATCCTGTTTAGAAGGAAAAATGACCAATAGACCTTTTACTGGAAAAGGTATAAGAGCCAGTCAACCACTTAAGCTAATACATTCAGAAGTTTACAGACCGATGAATGTGAGAGCCCGAAGTGGTTATTAATACTTCGTCATATTTATTGATTATTATTCTAGATATTGGTATGTTTACCTAATGCAGAACAAATCAGATACTTTTGAAAAGTTCAAAGAGTATCGTGCTGAGGTTGAGAACCAGATAGGTAAAACAATCAAAACCCTACGATCAGATCATGGAGGGGAAAACCTTGACAAAGATTTCGAGGAATTCTTGGTTGAGTATGGGATAATATCCCAGCTCACAGCACCTGGAACACCACAACAAAATGGTGTTGCAAAAAGGAGAAATCAGACTCTACTATACATGATCAGATCTATGTTTAGTTATAGCTCACTACCTAATTCGTTCTGGGGATATGCATTGCAAACAATAATGTATATCCTCAATGTAGTTCCATCTAAGTCTGTTTCTAAGACTCCCTAAGAGTTGTGGAGCGGTCGTAAAACTAGTTTACGATATTTTCGTATATGGGGGTGTCCAGCATATGTGCTGAAGAATAAAACTACTAAGTTGGAGCCACGTTCTCAGATGTGCCTATTTGTAGGCTATCCTAAGGAGACTAAGGGTGGATTCTTCTATAGCCTTGATGATAACAAAGTTTTGTTATCGACAAACGCTACGTTCCTAGAAGATGACTATATGAGAGAGTTCAAACCTCAAAGTAAAGTGTTACTCGAGGAGTTACTTGCTCATTCGACCAGCACACCATCGTCAACAACATTTGACAAACACATAGCACCTTCGACATCTGAGCGTGAGATGCAAGTTCGTCAGAATGATTTGCCACCTAGACGTAGTGAGAGGGTTGTACAATAGCATGATCGCTATCTAGGAGTTAGATAGGCACAAGTTGTCACATCCAGCGATGGTATAGATGATCCATTGACCTATCGTAGTGTAATGGTTGATTCTGATAAAGAGAAATGGCTCAAAGCCATGAACCTAGAGATGAAGTCTATGTACTCCAATTGAGTCTGGTACCTTGTAGATCAACTTGATGGGGTAAAACCTATAGGTTGCAAGTGGATCTACAAGAGAAAGAATGGAGCAGATGGGAAGGTACATACCTTCAAGGCTAGGTTAGTGGGCAAGGGTTATACCTAGAAAGAGGGAGGTAACTATGAGGAAACTTTCTCTTGCCAGTAGCCATGCTAAAATTCATCCGCACTCTTCTATCCATTACCGCATATTATTACTATAAGTTTTGGCAAATGGACATCAAGACTGCATTCTTGAATGGCAATCTTGATGAGTGTATCTATATGGTACAACCAGAGGGGCTCATAGCCCAAGGTCAAGAGTAAAAGGTTTGCAAGCTGCAAAGGTCCATTTATGGACTCAAGCAAGCAACTCGATCTTGGAACATAAGATTTGATACCAAGATAAAGTCTTATGACTTTGAGCAGAATGTTTATGAGCCTTGTGTATACAAGCACGTCATTGACCAGAATGTGGTTTTTCATGTTTCATACGTCGATGATATTTTACTCATTGGGAATGATTTAAAGATATCATTGGACGTGAAAACCTGGCTAGCTAACCAATTCCAAATGAAAGATTTGGGAAAGGCCAATTATGTTCTTGGGATCCATATACTTCGGGATCGTAAGAAACGACTGTTAGCTATGTCTCAAGCATCATATATCGACAAGATCCGTGTGCGATTTGGGATACAGAATTCCAAAGAAGGCAATTTTCCTTATTGATATAGAATTCACTTGTCAAAGGAACAGTCTCCTAAGACACCTCAAGATGTTGAGGAAATGAGACATATCCCATATGCCTCAACAGTTGGTAGTCTCATGTATGCTATATTATGCACAAGACCGAACATTTTTTTTGCAGTGGGAGTAGTCAGTAGGTTCCAGTCTAACCCAGGATTGGATCATTGGGTGGCTGTTAAACACATTCTCTAGTATCTTAAGAGAATGAGAGATTATATGCTTGTATATTCCGGTGAGGATATGATCCTAAGGGGATATACAAACTCTGATTTTCAGACGGATACCGATTCTAAGAAATCAACATCTGGATCAGTGTTTACCCTAGGTGGTGGGGCTATAGTATGGCGGAGTATAAAGCAATCTTGCATTACTGACTCCACCATGGAGGCTGAGGATGTAGCAGCTTGTAAAGCAGCTAAGGAAATAGTCTAGCTCCGTAAATTCTTGGGAGATTTGGAAGTTGTTCCAGATATGGATAAACCACTCACACTTATTGCGATAATAGTGGTGCAGTGGCAAATTAAAAAGGACTAAGAAGCCACAAGAAGGGAAACCATATAGAGAGGAAATATCATCTCATCAGGGAGATAGTGCAGATATGAGACGTCTCTTTCACAAAAAAATTACATTTGCAGAGAACCTGGCTGATCCGTTTATAAAGACCTTGTCGGGTAAAATGTTTGAAGGTCACCTACATGGTCTAGGATTACATGACAAGTCTCATTTGCTCTAGTGCAAGTGGGAGATTATTGGGATATATGTCTTAGAGCTTCATGTAATGTAGACGGTATAATATCTTATGAAATAAAATGATGCATTATTCATTTGTCAAAATATTTATTTAATATTGCATATTGTAAGTTATATTGATTACCCTAAATTACTCATGTGCCTTCAGACTTAGTGTATGAGTGTCATACACAAGAGGATTTAAGTCTGAAGTTAGTAATCTAAAATATTCCATAGAGAGCAAACAAAGTGGGTACTTTGTTTGTGGTTTATCTACATCGGTGGTCCATTCTATAATTGTTGGAGACCTTGATCCGGGATAGTCCATGTAGAGACATGAGAATGGAGGCACCTTGTATGAAGTGATCATATACGACTGGACCCAGATAGAAATGACTTTTTTATAATATCTGTTAAATAAATAAATTCATTTCGATCTACTAGATGGTCATATATGGATTGATCTTAATTCTGAGTGCACTACGAACTTCTACATGGCAGGCTATGTCCTTTGATTTACAAAGGTTAGGTTGGTATAGCAGTCCCGACCAATAGCTACGTACTTTGGGGGCATGGTCTGGTGTGTATATGGGGACGTTTTACATAGACATGAAGTTCACTCATTTTTGCGAAAAGTATAGGAGTATCTTCCTTAAGGGTTGATTTGGTACTTGAACGGTTAGAGCTCTTGAGTATTTCTATTACGAATAGAAAGATTAAAATTCATAATGGTTATGAATAAATCGTTCATTAGAGAATCAATGGTACTTAAGGTAAAAATAACTAGAGGGGTATAACAGACATTATGACCCAGCTCTAATTATAAGATAATCGTGAAGGGTTAATTCGTATGTAGTGACTATATCGATGGACACCGATGTGGTTCAGCTTAATATACTATCTGCGGTAATAAGAGTGCAGCTTCAGATTTTTAGTGGAATAACCCGGAATTAATAATTCAGAATATTTAATTAAGAGCTTAATTAATAGTTCGAGATTATTGGAGCTCAGAACCGTAGGTCCATTTGGTCTCCGTGCTAGCTTGATATACTATAGCAGATTGAATAATTAGATAGTCCAATTATATACTCACAAATGAAAATATTATTAATATGATTAATAATATTATTTTTTCACACTTGAAACTATTTATTAAAATTTAATATATGGTTTTAATAATTATATGATAATTATTGAATGCATAATATTAAATTATATATGATATAATTTATTGAGACCAAATTTGAAATTTCCAAATCTTGGGTTTTGGAAACCCTTGGTGAGTTATGCTAGGTTGCAAAACTCTTGCATTAAATTTATAAACTCTTTGTGAGTTATACTTGTTGGTTTCTATTATATAGGTCCCAAACAAAGATTAAACATATGAAATACTAAAATGAATATATATAAAAGACTTGAAGCATGGCGGAATCATACTTACAAAGTTATGTGATGAAGAAGATGAACAAAACCTTTGAATCTCCAAGCTCCAAGTTGGTTGGTTGGTTTCGGCCAAGAGGAGGAAGAAGACTCCAAGCTCCAAGCTCTTGTATTCCAAGCTCTTTGATGGTTTCCCTATCACCTCTTTTGATCCCTTGCTTGTGCTAGCAAAAATGGAGAATGGAAGATCAAATCTTCCTTTGCCCTTCAATGGTGAAGTTTCGGCAATTTGAGAGAGAAGAGAGAGTTTTGATTAATTAATTTTTGTATTACCAAAAATCAATTTATATTTATGTTATAATTTATTAAATTAATAATAAATCTATGACATAATCCATGCAATGGCTTAGAGTGTCAAACACTCAAACTCCATGCAAAGCCTTTGAGTGAAATGCACACTATCACCATGCAATGCCTTAGAGTGTTTTGTACACTATTAACATGCAATGCCATATCAATGACAAGTGTCATGTGGGCCCCACACGTTTCCCAATGAAAGTGGGCCCACGTCCACTCACGCGTTCGGGTTCGATATTTCCGAAATACCGAGCTAGCGTCGCGACGTTAATTAAATCGAATTTAAATAAATAATCGCTCCTAGCGAAATTATTATTTACGTCGCTTACGAATTAATTCTAAATTAACTCGTATGCCCGAATTAAAATCTAATTTTAATTTCGCGTCGAAATCGAATTTCGATTATTATATCGAATATAATAATTATATCGATTAATTCCAAATTAATCGTTCTCTCTCTCTAAATAAGGCACTTTATCCGAGATAAAGTTTCTCCGCAATTAATCCAAGATTAATTAAGTTCGAATCAAATATCATAGGTGAATCTTCAGGAAGCGACCCAAGAGATCTCCGGATATTTTGGCAGTAAATACGGTCGTCGGATAATCCGAACACGTACGTACCTCGTACTACGTCTTTACCGATTCACAAGACAAGGTTGGCTTCTAGCAAAGCGCCATGCCTACCCAATTCTCCAGAAATATTCTAATAGGAATATAAGATCTGTATCAGGCGTAGTATACCGTAGTATTGCGTAAATCGATCCAGTATCGGATGATCACATGCTAGGCCTGGGGCTGGAGATGTGTCTGCCCCGTACGAAACATATATCGGACATCAAGCAGCTAGTCTCTTTAAATCAGACAATCCTGACCTAGTCATATTGTCCCGACGGTTGCAACCTTTTATAGAGTACTAGTTCTGTGCCCTGCGTGATCATCGCCTCCATATGTCTGAAGCGATACTTCCATCTTGACATCACATCCAGCACACTACGATTCTCGATAAACCCAGAAAAGGTGTACACAGAACCGGTTAGGGTCCCCAACCACCAAAACCAAAGTTTACCGATTGTCGCAAGTACTAGCGATGTAAGTCTCAGGTTAAGACCATATACACCTACCCTGATGCGGCCTCCCATAGACACGCAGACATACTACCAATGGGATTCCGCGGGGTCTATCCAGAGCGAAGCTGTTTTCCGTACCATCGGTAAAACACAACCTCCTATTGCACTTGCATAAGTATCCAATACTTAAATATATGAGAACTATGCTGTTGTGCCCTCACAACGTGCACAAGCGCAATACTAGTCTATTCCGCATTATCGATGTCCGATCTCGATAATACTCCGACTAGGGATATTTAATGATTAAACTTTTACAGATTGATACTGTCTCATATCATCTCAATCCAGTATTAATCATATGGACTTTCGCCATTTATTAGTCAAAGTAAATAATATTACAAAACGGCAAAAGGCAATTTCATTATCACATAGTTAATTTTGTACAATAATACCATATCATTTACAAACAGTGACGCTATGGGACATAATGTCTAACAATCTCCCACTTGGCCTATAGCCAGTCACTCAAGCATCTAATACCCGAACTATGTATGTGTCGTTCAAAAACTTGCTGAAGAACAGCCTTCGTCAGCGGATCTGCAATGTTGTCATCTGATGTGACCTTCTCGACCTTTACATCGCCACGATGTGTATAATCTCCCGAATCAGATGGTAACGTCGAAGAACATGCTTGGACCTTTGATGAGACCTTGGTTCCTTAGCCTGTGCTATAGCTCCGTTATTGTCACAATACAATGGAACGGGCTCAGCTGCTAACGGAACTACCCCTAATCCGATTAGGAACTTTCGGATCCAAACTGCCTCCTTTGCTGCTTCAGATGCAGCGATGTACTCCGCTTCTGTTGTTGAATCGGCAACAGTATCTTGCTTGGAAGATTTCCAGCTCACTGCTCCGTTATTCAAACAAAAAATATACCCGGATTGCGACTTGTAGTCATCTTTGTCGGTTTGGAAACTTGCATCGGTATACCCAGATACCGCAAGTTCTCCACCTCCATAAATTAAGAAAGCATCCTTAGTTCGTTTAAGATACTTAAGGATATTCTTAACTGCTATCCAGTGACCTTCACCTGGATCGGCCTGATAGCGACTGCACATGCTCAAAGCATATGAGACATCAGGTCGTGTACATATCATAGCATACATGATCGATCCGACTGCCGAGGCGAACGGTATCCGACTCATGTTGTCCTCTCTTCCTGAGTCTTAGGACACATGTCTTTAGACAGAGAGGTACCTCGTATCATTGGAACCAATCCCCTCTTGGATTGTTCCATGTTGAATCGCTTCAACACTTTATCAATGTATGTACTCTGGGAGAGTCCAAGCAGCTTTCTAGATCTATCCCTGTAGATTTTATTCCAAGAATAAAGGCTGCTTCTCCCAGATCTTTCATGGAGAATTTTAATGAAAGCCAAGCTTTCACCGACGTCAGCATGGGAATGTCATTGCCTATTAGCAATACGTCGTCGACATAAAGGACAATAAAAGTAAGTGCTCTCCCACTAACCTTCTTGTATACACAAGGGTCATCTGCGTTTTGCACGAAATCATATTCCTTTATGATCTCATCAAAACGCTGATTCCATGACCGTGATGCTTGCTTTAATCCATAAATGGATCGATTTAACTTACAAACCTTGTTTGCAAGTCTAGGTACGATAAAACCGTCAGGCTGTTGCATATAAACATCCTCCAAAAGGTTTCCGTTAAGGAAAGCGGTTTTAACGTCCATCTGCCATATCTCGTAATCGAAATATGCAGCTATTGCAAGCATTATCCGAATGGATTTAATCATGGCAACGGGTGAGAAGGTTTCGTCATAATCAATACCATATTGTTGACGATACCCCTTCGCTACAAGCCTAGCTTTGTACGTTTGTACGTTGCCATCCATGTCGGTCTTCTTCTTGAAGATCCATTTGCATCCAATAGGCTTCACACCTTCTGGTGCATCAACCAGTGTCCAAACTTGGTTGGCGTACATGGAATCCATCTCGGACTTCATGGCTTCTTGCCATAAAGCGGAATCGATATTTTGTATCGCTTCCTCATACGTAGCCGGCTCATTATCCTCAATAAGATTAATATCTACATGAGGTGAGATCAGGAACCCATACCTCTCAGGTATTGTTCTGACTCTCTCCGACCTACGCGGTCCTTGTGTATGTGAAGTTTGTGGTACAGACTCATCCCGGATGGTCTGTTCATGTTCCGTCATTGATTCATTGCCAGGAACAGTATCACTACGATCTTCATCGAGTTCTACTTTCCTCCCACTTGCCACTGCATTTAGGAATTCCTTCTCAAGGAAAACCGCATGTAGAGCAACAAATACTTTGTTCTCTAGTGGGTGATAGAAGTAATATCCTTTGGTTTCCCTAGGATATCCTACGAAAAGGCATTTATCTGACTTGGGTTCAGTTTGGTACCTTCCAAACGTTTAACATATGCCCAGCATCCCCAAATCTTCAGGAAAGAGAAACCTGGTTTCCTTCCTGTCCATATCTCATATGGAGTCTGTTCAACAGACTTCGACGGTACCTTATTCAAAATAAGTATAGCACTGTTTAATGCATATCCCCAGAAGGATATTGGTAGCTCAGTGCGACTCATCATTGACCTTACCATGTCTAACAAGGTGCGGTTTCTCCGTTCGGACACACCGTTTAATTGCGGTGTTCCAGGAGGAGTCCACTGTGAAAGAATACCATATTCTTTCAAGTAATCTTGAAACTCATAACTTAAGTATTCGCCACCACGGTCTGACCGTAATGTCTTAATATTCTTCCCTGTTTGTTTCTCCACTTCGTGTCGAAACTCTTTGAATTTCTCAAAAGTTTCCGACTTGTGTCTCATAAGATACACATAACCGTAACGAGATGCATCATCTGTAAAGGTTACGAAGTAGTGAAATCCACCTCTAGCCTGGCCAGACATGGGCCCGCATACGTCAGTATGTACAAGAGCCAACAGTTCTGTGGCACGTTCACCTTTACCGCTAAAAGGTGATTTAGGCATTTTGCCTAAAAGACAAGATTCGCAGACGTCATATGAATTGGGATCAAATTCGTCCAAGTACCCACTCTTCGAAAGTGTGGATATGCGAGTCTTGTTGATGTGTCCCAGACGACAATGCCACATATAAGCTTCATCTTTTAGATTATTTCTCTTGAGCCTTTTGTTCGTTATTTTAGGAGATTCATTTATATTCAAAATATAAAGACCGTTATTTGCAACAGCTGTGCAAATTTCTGCATCATTTTTTATATAAATAACACCCAGTGTTCCTGAATACAAAAGTGTAACCCTGCTGGGTTAACAAGGATACAGATATAATATTCCTAGTTAAACTAGGTACATAATAACAGTTCAAAAGTTAAGTTCATGCCCCGAGGGCAGTTCTAAAACAAAAGTCCCTACGGCCAAAACAGCAACTGGTGTTCCGTTTCCAACCCGTAGATCCATCTCCCCGGATGCCAGCACCCTGCTATCCTGCAGATCCTGCACATCAGTACAAATATGAGCACCACAACCAGAATCAAAAATCCAATTTTTAAAACTAGAAGTATTCATATTTATCTCAATAACAAACATACCAGAAGCGATAGCCTTGCCATCCTTGATATCCTCCTTCTGCCCCTTGCCCATTCGGCAGTCACGTTTCCAGTGACCCCTCTTGCCGCAGTTGAGGCAGATGTCGTGAGATTTGTCCTTGGCTTCCTAGAAGCAGATGTCAACTTGCCTTTGCCCCTTCTTGAACTTCTTCTTCTTTGCACCTCCAATTGCCTTGGGGCCACCCTTTGGCGCATGAGAGGTCGATGCAAAATGCGCCTCGCGCTTGCTCCCCTTTAGGAGTTCCCTTTCGGACTCCTTCAATATAGATAACAGCTCTCCAAGAGTGTCATCTGTATCCATCAACTTGTAGTTGACTATGATTTGTTTCCAAGTATCAGGAAGTGACTGCAAGATCATATCTATAGTCAGCTCAGCCTCCAAGACTATTCCCATATTGGCCAACTCATCAATATCGGCGATCATTTGAGCCCCGTGGGCTTCAACTGATGCGCCATCTGTCATCCGGGAGCGGAAGAGTTTCCTTACTAGCTCGTACCTCTTCATCCGCTTATTAGTGCGGTGAAGATCACGCAATCTTGCCATCATGTTATAGGGATCCAAGTCCCTATTCTGGCGTCTGAAATGCTGGGTCATTGCAGCTAGCATAACTGACTGAGCTTGGTCACAATCATCACTATGAGTTTTCCATAACTCTAGCTCCAGTGGCTCAGTGGGTTTAGGCGGGAGAGGTCTCTGAATAGTATACAGTATCCTCTCAGCCCCAAGCACTATCTTGAGGTTCATTTCCCAGTCGGCAAAGTTTGTCCCTCTGAAGACATTATCACCCATGATTATGTCGCGGATATTACCTTTGCCAATCATCTTGACAACTATAGTCCAACTATAAAGTCAACGATGTTATGGGTACAGTCAAACTGTTACAAATAAAAATAACAATATATTAGTCCAACTAATTAAAATATTGACGAAATGTTTTTGAAAGACGCGTAAGGCTAAGTATCTGAACGAAATTGCAAATTCAATAATAGCCTCCCACTATTTTCTTCAAGTTTCTAACCCTCTGTAGACAACTCGGGAAATCTAATTTCCTAGTGGGCTAGGATCCTGTTAAATAACACACAACCTTGACTTTGGCCAACAAGTTGTATGATATTTAACTAGGTAGATCTCGAAGATCAATTGGATCCCATCCAATTCCTAGATCCGGTTAGGTGGACATCCAAGTTCAAAACATATATATCTAATACATATGTCAATGTATCCAATACATTTTCCTAACCATTTCCTCTGAATCAACTAAGCCTTGGCTTTGGCACAACAAACCTAATGATTCCAGTTAAGCGGGACCCATTGACAAGGAAAATTTCGTAATCAATGTCGATGGACAAGAAGTGATCTTGACTTTGGCCAACAAATCACAACTTGGACAGGACACCGATGTGTAACAAAATTCTCATGATTCAAACACATCCTCAATTGACAAAGGTCTTGACTTTGGCCAACAAACCAATGCCAATTTCGGATCTTGAGAAAGAATCATTCAACGGAAGGAAAATCGCTTAATATTGTTTGAGGGATTTTTCGCGTAATTGGCAACCAATTTTATATCTTTGTTAGGTCTCATCATCATACACCCTTAAGCATGCTTCTAAAACATCATAAAGCGCGTAAAGTAAAGTAATAGTGATATGCAGATGGATATTAAACAACTTGTTCCTAGAACAAATCACTCCCTTTCCTCTCCCCGCTAGCACTATTCTACAACTACCCAATTACATAATACAATAAGAGAAACCTCATTTACATTGAGGGGAATTAGGTGAGAAGAGAATACAAAGAGATAAAGAGATAAGGCTGGACACGCAGGTCCAATTTATAAATTCCAAATTTACAATAATTTCTAAAATTACCCTTTCCCTTCTAATATCCATCCGATATACACTATTCATTCATCACATACATATATATATTCAAACAAGACATGCTTTTACAACCAATCTAATCCAATTAATTAATCTTTGTTAATGTGATCATCCAATGTTCAAACAACGGTTTGATTTTGTGCGAGTCCAACTCGATTGAGAATAAGTACATAAAGTACGAATTCGCGAATTACATCGAACTACTAATTAAATCTAATTCAATTCGTATTCAATACTAATCCAATTATTTAATTCCAAATCAAATGTTTACACTTTTAATATGCTTTAAAGACTTAGATTCTAAATCTAATCCTATTGGGTCTCAAAGCCCAATTAACATCCAATGTTGAATTTAATTCAAGTCAAATGGGCTTAGAATTGATTTATTAAGGCTTGGGCTTTTGGTCAATGTGGGTCAAACCCAATTGCCAAGCCCAAATAAGGAATCACCCTTAAGTGCCATAAAACCAATTTTAAGCCCATAAGGCCCAATTAAATTATTAAAGCCCATTAATTAAATTTTAATATTCCAAACATTAAAGTCCAATTAAAAGTGTAATATCAAGATTAATATATTAAACCAAATATTTCAAAAATACCCATTTAATTTATTAATCATGTATTTGTCAAATTAAATGTCCAACATTAATTTTATCAAAATTCAACTCCATTTCATGTCCTTGTTCATTCGGCCAAGGTGAGTTTTTTGTGTCGATTGTTTTTCAATCCGATTGAATTACTAATCTACGTCCCGTACATGTTCTAAGTCATCTAATGATCTTATACACAAAAAATTTCAATCTACTCCAAGTAGTAACACATTCGGCCAAGGCATGGATTTGGGGAAAAATCATCCAATGCATTTTTCATGAAATTGATTCCATATATCATCATGTTATACACATGCAAGCATACTTATTAATCAAATTTCATAAGAACATGCTTATATCAATTTCATCATGCCATTCGGCCAAGGTGGGGAAAAATCATCCAATGCATTTTTCATAAAATTGATTCTATATAACATCATGTTATACACATGCAAGCATACTTATTAATCAAATTTCATAAGAACATGCTTTAATCAATTTAACACACCCATTCGGCCAAGGTCAAAATTTTGGGGAAAAATCATCCAATGCATTTTTCATAAAATTGATTTCATATAATGTCATTTAACATACATATAAGCATACTCATTCATCAAATTTCACAAGAACATGCTTCAATCAATTTTACCCAAATTTTAACCTAAAGTATTTCATGCTTAAACCTAGCTCAATGATACCATTGTTGGTTTCTATTATATAGGTCCCAAACAAAGATTAAACATATGAAATACTAAAATGAATATATATAAAAGACTTGAAGCATGGCGGAATCATACTTACAAAGTTATGTGATGAAGAAGATGAACAAAACCTTTGAATCTCCAAGCTCCAAGTTGGTTGGTTGGTTTCGGCCAAGAGGAGGAAGAAGACTCCAAGCTCCAAGCTCTTGTATTCCAAGCTCTTTGATGGTTTCCCTATCACCTCTTTTGATCCCTTGCTTGTGCTAGCAAAAATGGAGAATGGAAGATCAAATCTTCCTTTGCCCTTCAATGGTGAAGTTTCGGCAATTTGAGAGAGAAGAGAGAGTTTTGATTAATTAATTTTTGTATTACCAAAAATCAATTTATATTTATGTTATAATTTATTAAATTAATAATAAATCTATGACATAATCCATGCAATGGCTTAGAGTGTCAAACACTCAAACTCCATGCAAAGCCTTTGAGTGAAATGCACACTATCACCATGCAATGCCTTAGAGTGTTTTGTACACTATTAACATGCAATGCCATATCAATGACAAGTGTCATGTGGGCCCCACACGTTTCCCAATGAAAGTGGGCCCACGTCCACTCACGCGTTCGGGTTCGATATTTCCGAAATACCGAGCTAGCGTCGCGACGTTAATTAAATCGAATTTAAATAAATAATCGCTCCTAGCGAAATTATTATTTACGTCGCTTACGAATTAATTCTAAATTAACTCGTATGCCCGAATTAAAATCTAATTTTAATTTCGCGTCGAAATCGAATTTCGATTATTATATCGAATATAATAATTATATCGATTAATTCCAAATTAATCGTTCTCTCTCTCTAAATAAGGCATTTTATCCGAGATAAAGTTTCTCCGCAATTAATCCAAGATTAATTAAGTTCGAATCAAATATCATAGGTGAATCTTCAGGAAGCGACCCAAGAGATCTCCGGATATTTTGGCAGTAAATACGGTCGTCGGATAATCCGAACACGTACGTACCTCGTACTACGTCTTTACCGATTCACAAGACAAGGTTGGCTTCTAGCAAAGCGCCATGCCTACCCAATTCTCCAGAAATATTCTAATAGGAATATAAGATCTGTATCAGGCGTAGTATACCGTAGTATTGCGTAAATCGATCCAGTATCGGATGATCACATGCTAGGCCTGGGGCTGGAGATGTGTCTGCCCCGTACGAAACATATATCGGACATCAAGCAGCTAGTCTCTTTAAATCAGACAATCCTGACCTAGTCATATTGTCCCGACGGTTGCAACCTTTTATAGAGTACTAGTTCTGTGCCCTGCGTGATCATCGCCTCCATATGTCTGAAGCGATACTTCCATCTTGACATCACATCCAGCACACTACGATTCTCGATAAACCCAGAAAAGGTGTACACAGAACCGGTTAGGGTCCCCAACCACCAAAACCAAAGTTTACCGATTGTCGCAAGTACTAGCGATGTAAGTCTCAGGTTAAGACCATATACACCTACCCTGATGCGGCCTCCCATAGACACGCAGACATACTACCAATGGGATTCCGCGGGGTCTATCCAGAGCGAAGCTGTTTTCCGTACCATCGGTAAAACACAACCTCCTATTGCACTTGCATAAGTATCCAATACTTAAATATATGAGAACTATGCTGTTGTGCCCTCACAACGTGCACAAGCGCAATACTAGTCTATTCCGCATTATCGATGTCCGATCTCGATAATACTCCGACTAGGGATATTTAATGATTAAACTTTTACAGATTGATACTGTCTCATATCATCTCAATCCAGTATTAATCATATGGACTTTCGCCATTTATTAGTCAAAGTAAATAATATTACAAAACGGCAAAAGGCAATTTCATTATCACATAGTTAATTTTGTACAATAATACCATATCATTTACAAACAGTGACGCTATGGGACATAATGTCTAACAATACTAGGTTGCAAAACTCTTGGATTTAAATTTGGTGATTACACTTTTTGAAAGGTAATTACACTTTTAATTTTGTAACATATATTTCATTATGGTAATTAAATTTTATGTTACAAAATTAATGTAATAGTCAATGCTTGGCCGAAATTGGTATTGGAGGAATAGGAAAGGGTTTTGTTTTTTGAAAATAAAATAACCATAAGTATAAAAGAAAAATAAGTTTTTTATTGGGGAATCTATCTAAATTTGACCCTAGCCTCCATCTTCTTCTTCTTCAAACTCTCTCAAGTGTTGAGAAAACAAAAAGGAAGAACAAGAATAAAAATAAATAAAAATCTTGTGTGATATTAATCTCTAAATTATTCATGGATTAATTTTGTGAGTCTAGCCCACACTAGTTTCCGTTGGTAACGACACATAGCTCAGAAGACTTTGTAGTGTCGAATAAAAACTCATCTTCTCCTCTTCTAAACATACCTCATGGCAGTTAGAAGAAATTTGCTCACTCACTGCCACACACAAAAGTTGTGTAACAGGACTCGGTTTGAATTCCTTTTGATCCATAATTTTTAGGGAACTTTAAGGGATTTTTTCCGGGCTGTGTTGGGACTGTTTTTGGGTGAAAAATCAGACCTGAAACATAGCAGAAACTGAATCATTAAAGGGCTGAACTGGGCAGTGAATTGGGTGCTTTTCGTGTCCAAAACAGCTCAGTTTTTGTGTTGCTGTTCGGGGGCTGAAATTTTATCCAAAACAGAAGCAAATATTCAGTCTTGGTGTTGGTAACATTCGACCACTCAAAGAGAAGGGCATAAAAAATTTCAAGTCCGATCCGGGTGCCTAACGTGCTTCCGCTACGTAAGGAAAATGTTTCCTACATATATGTCTCACTAATGATAACTCACTTAATGAAAAATATAGCTTTGGAGAAGATCAAACTTAATTAGAAAGCTTGATTGCAAGATCCAATCTTCTTCTCCTTGTTGAAATGGTTAAAGAACTTCCAAAGCTAGCAAACTTGGTTCCAAGATCCAATCTCCTTCTCCTTGTTGTTGTAGATTTTTCTCAAATCTAGCAAGCTTGGTTCTAAGATCCAATCTTCTTCTCTTTGTTGAAATGTGACATGATCCAGGCCGACAGCAAAGCAAAAGACCCATTACAAGTACTAGAAGGGCCAATTACGAGGTAGAGGACCAAAAGACTCAGAGAAGTAATGGCAGGATTAGTTCAGAGTGTTATGGCCAATTGCAACAAACAAATAGAGACGCATGTGGGCTTCAATAGAGAGAGCCCAAAGCCACTTCACTTGGTCCAAATCAGTTCTGAATGAAGCTTCACATGCCTTTGAAGACTTGAAGACTTTGGTATTTTTATAATTTAGCCTTTAGGGGCATTGTTGTCTTTATGCCTTTAGGGTTTCTCTTTCTAACACTATTTAAACTTTCTTTGTTTTTCTTTTTGGGACAATCAACGAAATTTATAAACACAAAAGCTTAAAGCTTTGGCTATGGCCGAATTCTTGTAAGGGGGGATTCCACTTTTCAAGTTAAAATCGACTTATCTAAGTTTAGCAAGATTAGTGGCGTCTCCATTGTTAGCAAAATACTACAAGGAATCATCTTAAAGGTTCTCAAGGGCAAGTTCTTTGTGGGTCTTCTTTGTGACCTTGGAAGGGTTTTGTTCCTACAAAATCAAATTCGTGGTTCTTGGGGTTCTGTCCGTTGCTTGGGGTTTGCTTGGATTTCGAATCCAAGTGTGTTTCTTGTCAAAATGTTGTAGAAAACTTTCAAAGCTTCTCTAAACACTTCTATTACTTAGGCTAATATTGTAACATCCTCAATCTGGAGATGCTACTAGCAGGGAATAAGTCGAACTATTCCCCTAAGCCACTAACTTTCTGACAAAATTAAACTCATTTAATGTATTAACTCATGCACGGGACCGTTGCCTAATTCAATATCATAAATGCATAATACTTTTCAAAGTAAATACTCAAATTCACTACACATCAAAACTTTGGTAATGAACACTTATAAATCTTTACATGTGTCTTCTTTACTAAACAATCTATATGATACATGACATTTTCTGTCACTGACTGAACTAAGCTCTGACTCAACCTGGTGGACCGAACACCCTAGTGACTACCATCAGTATCCATCATCTCAAGCTCGTCCTCCGGGAATACCTGCAAAATAGAGAAACTGTGAGTGAGGGGATTAGACTGTTTGAACGATCTAAGTGAGTGGACGAATAAAACAAAAACTGAATGTTATTTTATAAAAACTTTTAGTTCTAAAACCGAAACTGTCACCAGAAAACCATCTCTTCTGAAAACTCTTTTCTTATATGAAAACACAACCTTTCTGCAAAACTCTTTGTAAAAATTTTCAGTCTGCAGACTTTGAGTCTTTTCTGTGAAACTATATTTTCTTCCTAAAACTCTTTATAAACTTTCGTTTCTGAAAACTGCATCTCTGAAAATCTTTTTTCTGAAAACTGTCACTGGAAATCTGTCTCTGAAAAACCTGATGCATGAGGGCGTTACGTATCATCATCCCCCCATATGCCCAACTAGAGTCAGGAGTGCATATCTATATCATTGGGGTGTTACGTATCGTCGTTCCCCAAAGCATGCGACTACATGTCCCTGAAACTAGTGGTCTTGGGACGTTACGTATCGCCGTCCCCCAAGCCACTGAACTAGAACCGGGGGTACGAATCTATGCAACCCTCCAGGCTCTGAATCTAGGATCTATGGGCAACTGTCATCCCTAGTCCTGAACTAGGATCTGGGGGCATTACGTATTGCCGTCCCCCCAGTCCTCAACATATGCACATGTGCTCACCGTCAATTCCATATCTGAATCAAGTTGCATACTGAGGTGGGTTTTTCTCCCTTGCCTCGAAAACATAAAACTCAAGTTCTAAAATCATTCTTTCAGAAACTCATCATGTAATAAAGCTTATATTTTAAAAACATGCTCTTTCTTAAAATAACTGAAATAAAATCTGGCTACAGCCCTAAAATGTTCAAAAGTAATCTTGAGTCAAACAATTAAATAAAATCAACATTGAAAAGAAAGGTCCACTCACTGGTTTAGAGTCTTGCTCGCATAGCTTCACTTTACCGAAGAAATTTATGGTTCATGCGATAACTCGTAATTGATAACTCTGATTAGAAAATGAATTGAGGAGTGTATTTCGAAACTAAGCTAAGATTATCGCTCCAAATACTTGTTATCGCTTCAAGGCGTATCATACGTATATCATGATGTAATATATGTATACGAGTTGATACGAGACCCCTAGGGTGGCCTCTAATATGCTAGGGTGGAACTGGAACGAATTAAAATTATCTTGGGGCAATTCTGATCCCGCGTCACGATGCAAGGCATTGAGCGTCGCAACGCTCACAATTCTAGAAACGAACATGTAAACATTCCTAGTGCGCGTAGCGATACTGGCAATCCAGAAGCGAATCTGCCTAATTTTCCATACGCATCGCGACACTGACCCCTTAGGCATCACAACGCGCACCTGTTTTCCAGGTTTTCCAACACTTTCTTTTCCACATCTAGTTTATTCAAGAGTATCGCCAACACTTTCATACTAAAACCAATACACAATTCAACTCATTAAACTTCAACTTCACACATTCTATACCACCATCTCATCATCAAACAACTCTTTAATCTTATCAATTTTTGTATTTAGCCCAATACTTAGGATTTCCAAATTTTGGATATTTCATCATACCATATATTTTTTTGCTTACTAACCACTTAAATGCATCCCCTAGTGACATGAATATAGCCACTCAAGGAACATTAGATGTCATGACCAGCAAGATGGTGAAGCCTTTGCAAGTGCCATTAGGGCCAATTACACGCCAAAGAGTTAAGAAGATCAGGGACGCAATGGCGGGGCTAGCAAAGACTGCCATGATCGAGTGTGACACACAACTCCAGGGCATAATGGCAACACATGAGGGCTTCTATGGAGTGGGTCTAAAGCTATTTCACTTGACCCAAATCATACCAGATTGACGCACCAACAATTTAAAAGTCGAGTGCTTTTTTGACGAATCTAGCCAAATCAAGTCTGACACCAAAAATTCGGCCAAGACAAGACTTAATGGACTTGAGACACATAATTTGGGCCTAGTTACATGAAGGCCACGAAATTTAGGAGCTTTTGGTGCAAGGAGACAACTTTAGACATTTTGGGAACAATTGTCACATTTGTTGACTTATTAGGCACATTTATTGGATTTTTGTGATTTTGTTGTTTTTCCTTTATTGAATTTCTTGGCAAAGTTTTTGATTAAGTTTCTATTGCTTTTGACTTTCTTAGAAAGTTGTCTAGGTTGTTAAATGACTATTAAGGGCATAGCCTTTAAATAGCCATTAGTTAGTAAGTTAGGGTGTTATGGTATTTTCACACCTATTAGGGTTTCCTTCATTGTACTATATATTGTAACATTTCTTTCTTAATGAAATTAATCATCAATTTCGAAATTAGCTTCATCTTGAAAGCTTGGCTTTGTCCAAAAATTACTTAAGGGAGGGATTCCCCTTATTTCATGCAATTGACTTATCTAAGGCGTGGCAACCTCCGTGCTAGCAGAACACTTCAAGAATCATCTTAAGGGTTCTCAAAGACAAGTTCTTTGTGGGTCTTCTTTTTTTTTGGATAAAGTAAGTATATTAACCAAAGAAATAACAAAAGCACAGGGGCATACCCCAGAGAGCTAAGGAAGACAGGCATTCCTAGCTACAGACCAAAAGCCAATTAGGCTAAAGACAAGCAAAATCAAATAAAAAAATATCGTCGGATAGTTGCCAAGATTGTTGAAGCCATCTATTATCATATGAAAGCTCCACATTTTTTGAAAAACTAGCACGAGTCCGTACAGTAAATATAATATTGGTCAAGAGAACTCTATATGGACTAGGAGACTCGTCATGTAGTCGAGCATTCCTCTCCTTCCATATGAAGTAAACTGCAGCGGTAAAGGATAATTGAACAAGTAAATGACACAAAGATCCACTACTATACTGCTATATCCACTTAATAGTCTGCATCCAGTCACGAGAGCACCAATCTATACCACATTTAGCCAAAATAGACGACTAGATCTGAGAAGCAAATGAACACTTGAAGAAAAGATGATCTTTATCCTCTGCCAAATGACCACAAAGCACACACATAGAACAACCTGAAATGCCAAAAGCCATTAACCGATCCTGAGTATAAAGGCCTCCTTGAATCGTGAGCCAAGGCATGAAAGCATGTCTTGGAATGGCCTTTGGAAACCAAACAATTCGGTACCAACTCACCCAATTACTTCTTACCTTCAACGCATCCCAAACACTCCTGACCGAAAAATACCTTTTTGATCATCCTCCCACACCATCACATCCTCCTTCGTATCAAAAGGAACAAAATCCAAAGGCATAGAACAAGCTAATTGGAGAAGATTGGCTGACCTCGCTGATGGCCAGCGCCAACAGTTACCATCAACAATAGCGGCCACCCTAGACCTAGTCTTGAATCATAAATGACTCCCTTTCCCAAGGTATCCACAATTGGTCCCAGAGGGTGCCAATTATCATACCATAATAAAGCCATCTCACCATTCCCAATATGAAACCTCATCCTACGACGCACAAAATTACGAAGGCCTAAAATTTTCCGCCAACTCCATGAACAATCACTAGGAAAAGTAACTTCCCAAAAACTACGCCCTCTCAACAAGTAAGAACGAACCCACGTAGACCAAGAGGATTCCTTACCCGAATTAAGAAACCATAAGTGCTTAGTAATAACCGCCTTATTCCAATCCTCTAGCTTCTTAATCCCTAAACCCCCTTCTTTGACAGGTAATCAAACTCTATCCCAAGCCACCTTCGCCCATGTCGAAACAAGCTCACTACCCTTCCAACGAAATGACCTCAAGATAGACTCCACATTCCTAATTACAGTCTTTGGAAATATAAACAATGAAAACCAATACACCTGGATAGAAAATAGCACTGATTTAATTAGCTGTAAATGCCCCGCAAAAGAAAGAGATTTACAACTCCAATTCTTAGCTCGGCCAATAATACGCTCTACAATGACATTACAATAAGAAGCCTGAAGTTTTGAAGAAATCAACGGAACTCCCAGGTAACGCATAGGGAGCACACCTTCCTGAAAACCCAAAAGGCTGAGCAACTCGTGCTTGTATACTGAGGAAATACCACTAGAAAAAATTGGCTCTTTGTTGGATTAGAAACCAAACCAGACAACCCTATAAACTGATGAAGACAATCCCTTACCATGGAAACTGAAACCTTCTCTGCTCGACAAAAAATCATGAGATCGTTAGCAAAACAGAGATGGGTTAGATGATTCTTATAACACCGTCAATGATACCTGAAACCTTACTTTTGAGTCATCTTGTGAAGTAAGCCCGAGAGAACTTCCATAGCCAAAACAAAAATATATGGAGACATAGGATCCCCTGACGTAAACCACGACCTCCTGGAAAGAAACCATTCAACCCCCATTAATAGAAACAGAAAACATAGTAGAAGTCAAACATTCTCCTATCCAACCAACCATCATCTCAGGAAACCCAATAGTTCCCCCATCGAACTGTATCATAAGCCTTCATCAAATCAATCTTAAGAGCACACCTCGGCACCCCACCACTCCTATGATAGTTCTTGACCAACTCCTAACATAATAAGATATTATCACTAATATGTCGACCCGCCACAAAAGCAGATTGGTTGGACCTTACCACGAAAGGAAGAACAATCTTAATCTGATCTGTAATAATCTTAGAGATACATTTATAGATAGTGTTGCAACAAGAGATAGGCCGAAAATCCTTGACCTTAGAAGGATTAGGGATCTTCGGAATAAGAGCAATAGATGTGGCATTCACCTGTTTCAAGAGCTTCCCTGAGATAAAAAATGAGCGAATAGCATGAATAACATCATCACCTACCACACACCAGGCTTTCTTGAAGAAACTTGAGTTAAAACCATATGGTCCAAGAGCCTTATGATCTTTTAAAGAAAACAGTGCAGCCTTAATCTTTTCTTCTGAAACCTCTCAGCTAAGGACCTCTCTCCGCTCATCAGAAACAAACTGAGTAATGGTAGAGTGAAGAAAATCTCGATCAAAATCTGGCAAACTCGGCTGAGGCCTTAACAGAGTACTATAAAAGGACACAATCTCCTCTTAGACTAATGCAGGATCCTCTAAACGAGTATTATCCTCTGTGGTTATAGAAGTAATCTTACTTCTCTGATGATGATTCTTCATAGCTTGGAAAAAAAACTTTGTATTCTGATCACCAAGATTAAGCCACTGAACTAGGAATTTTTATCTCATGAAATTTTCCTCATCTCGACTCAGATTTCCATAAAGCAAAGACAATCTCACCTCTTCACTCAGTAGAAATGGATCAGAAGGAGACTCTTGTAGCGCACTCTGCACCCCCTCCAACTCCTTTCTACCATATGTGGTCCTCCCAGAAAGATTAGAAAAGTGATCTAAATTAAACTTTCGTAGCGCCACCTTCACACTCTTCAATTTCTTGCACAACCGAAACATTGGAGTACCACAAATATCCACATCCCAAAATCTGGATGCTCAGCCCAAAAATCAAAAAACTTAAAAGGAATCTTCCTTGTAGGGAGCTTCAATGGAGTAACCACCATAGGAGAATGATTTAAGATTCCCGAGGGTACAAACCTAGCTACTGAACTAGGAAAAGAGCACTCCCAAGAGGTATTAGCGACCACCCGATCTAGTTTCCGCCAAATAGGAGAATCAATCTGTTTATTATGCCAAGTATACCTACAACCCGAAAACTGAACATCTGCCAAACCAGCCCGACCCAAACACAAACCCAACTCATCCTTCCAAGAAGGCCAATCCAAACTGCCACCATGATGCTCAGAATGATCGGAAATCACATTAAAATCCCCCATTACTAACCATATAGAGGTGTCAAACTCACAACCACTAGCAACCAAGTCAGCCCAAAGTTCTCGACGCTTCTCATAACTACATTCTCCATAAACCACTATTACCATACAAATCCAAGCAGAAGAAACATAAGCAACACGACAGTGAATAGCTTGAGGAGAATACCGAATAACAATAACATCCACATCCGAGGGGTTCCAACATACCCAAATTCTTCCAAAAGGAACAACACCTGATTGAAAAACAAACTTCCAAGAAGGATTAATAGCACGAGACACATGTATAAGATTACCATCCTTAACTTTAGTCTCAACTAGTCCACAAAGTGCAAGCTTCTCATCACGGAAAAACCTTCGAACTTCAGCCTGTTTTGTAGGGTCATTAAGACCCCGAATGTTCCAACAACCAAAAATCATTTAAATAATAAAGAGAAAACCAACACAACAGATCATCTCCAACTTCCACCACGAGGTGAATGGCTCTTCCGACCCCTCTTACCACCAGATTTCTTCTTATTTTTACCACCCTGACCCAACCATTTCTTCTCTAAAGAATCTTTAGCTTTCAATGCCAAAGAGTTATCAATATGAATGGGTGATACATCATCCTCACATTGCTTATTTACGGCCTCCTTACCAAGATCAGATATGGCTTCCTCACCATTTATAGAATCGGTACCCTTGGTTTCCAAAGCCACAGTACAACATAACTCATTACTATGATCTACAGGCTTCTTGTTATTCGGCATTCTCACTAAACGGGAGCATTCCCTTTCTTCCTTATCAACAAAACAATAATGTCCACACCTTTGGAAGCTATCTCAGAGACATCAACTGGAACTAAAGCCAACTCCTCATGAGGCAAAGTGTCAACTGCCTTCACCACACCCTTGCCCTTAT
This sequence comes from Zanthoxylum bungeanum, assembly GCA_019454045.1. NCBI lineage: Eukaryota > Viridiplantae > Streptophyta > Magnoliopsida > Sapindales > Rutaceae > Zanthoxylum > Zanthoxylum bungeanum. The sequence continues at coordinate 176,321 of SKCR01032747.1, read as the reverse complement.
TCTTCCTTGAAACTGTTACCCATTCCTTATCTTTCTCCTTATTTTTACTCGTACTTGCTGAACAATCTATAGGTTTAGGCATCCAAACTTTAGAAGGCTTGTTTTCCTCATCCTTAGGCTTGCTTTCCTCATCCTTAGGTACTCTACTAGGACAAGTACCCAATGTATGGCCAAATACCCCACAAGAAGAACACTTGATAGGAATCCATTCAAACTCAGCCTGAATCTTAATCCACCTACCATTGGTCCATTCAAAGTCAAAATCCTCAACTAAAGGATCCCTTGCATCAACTTCAACACAAACTCGATCATAACTTAGCCTTATTTGAGATAAAGTGATATGATCCGCATGAAGTGGGTGCCCAACAACATTAGCCATAAAGCTCAACACCCCTTGGAAGTCCAATACTCTAACGGAACATTGTATAGACGAACCCACACCGGAACCTTATGAACATCTTCTTTGGTGAGAGGCAAACCAGGTTGCCAATGTTTAAGAACTAATGGCCGATTGGCCATATGCCATGTAGCTCTCTACATAACCACACATGCGTTTTGAAAGTTATCAAATTTAAAGAAAGAAAAATCCATTGTCAGAAGATAACACCTCACGCAATCCATATCTCCCCCATATCTTATGAGTAATAGAATTAACTACCTTGAAAGGAAGTTTCTTACCAATAAAATTGCCAACCAAAGTATTCTTCCACACCAAACTACCTTCCTCCGCAACATCCAAAGGAGGGCAAACTTTAATACGTCCATCAATAATATTTGGTAAACTCAAGTGCAACGGAGCTAGATGAAGAAAACTGGTTCCCCTCACCATTTGAACCACCAAGAATATGCGCATAACTAGAGGTTCCATTCATATTTTTTCCATTTTTAGACTTATCCACAACACCATGATTAAAACGTGCCACATCAGCAGCCACTTCAGATGCCACCTCACCACACTTATCTTTGGAAATAAAATTAACATCAGCCTTCCCATTTAAATACAGCCCCATCACATTAATACCAAGCTTATCATGTCTTTTCAAAGGAGGGAAATCACAATTAAAGCTTTCCATATTTACATTCGTAACATAAGGAATCAAATCTTTAAAACCATTATCAATTCGCCCATTAATACTCCCTTTAATACGATCAGATTTGAAACCAGATTTATTAGCTAGAGTAACTCAATTTTCCAAATCAGAAGAAGCAATAAATGGCATGTGATTATTCTCTCCATTAACTACCAAATTCACACATGGCAGGTCATTAACACCATTTGAATTTACCAAATTAGAAGGAACAATAAATGGCATGTGATTAATCTCCTCATTTACTACCAAATTCGTACATGGCAAGTCATTAACACCAATTGAATTATCAAAACAAACACCTTCCATATTACTAGCTGATTCACGTAAATTACCTATCTCAACCGAATTCAATTTCGCACATGGCAGGTCATTAACTCCATTTGAAATTTCATTAACAACTTCGTTTACCAAATCAGAAGAAGCAATAAATGGCATGTGATTATTCTCCTCATTAACTACCAATTTCGCACATGGCAGGTCATTAACACCATTTGAATTATCAAAATAAGCACCAAGTATTCTTTCTTAAACCCCAAGAACCTTAATCAATGATTTTGTAGGAACAAAACCCATCCAAGATCAGCCCTAAACCACCATGAAACCTTGTCCATGATAACTTAAAAACATGAAATCAGTGTGTTTTATTAGCAATGGAGACGCCACTAAGCTTGCCAAACTTAGATAAGTCGATTTGAACTTGAAAATGGGAATCCCTCCCTCACAAGAAATTTAGCCATAGCCAAAGCTTGAAAGTTTGATGAAAATGTCGTGAATAAAATTTTCCAAAGAAGAAGAAAACAAAGTTTAAATAGGTAACAAAGAGAAACCCTAAAGGTGTGAATGGACAAAAATGTCCCTAAAGTGAAATTACCAAAAGACCTCAAAACTACCCAATGCTTTCACTCAAGCACGTCCCCAAATGTCTTTTCCCACCTAAAGTAGCTTAAAACAATGATTAGAAACTAATCTAACTTATGCTAATTTGAGGTGCTTACATTAAATAGTAAATTGACGTGCTTACTCAATAAGCAAGGTTCTAAGCATAATTAACCCTAATGGCCTTGTCAACTAGCTTAATTACATCAAAACTAAAGTCAACATATCAAACAAAATGATAAAATAATACAAGGATTGGCCGAATTACAAAAGTCTCAAAGTTGGGCCAAATTCTCCATATAGGTCCTTGTCTTCAAAATGGCTTTGGAAGCTTCATTCAGATTTGATTTGGGCCAAGTGAAGTAGCTTAGGGCCCTCTCCATTGAAGCCTGCATGTGTCTCTGGTGTGTCCCTTACTTGTTTGTTGCAGTCGCCATGAAACTCTGAGCCAGACCTGCCATTGCTTCTCTTATCCTTTTGGTCTTCTGTCTTGTGATTGGCCCTGTTGGTACTTGCAATGGTTCTACTTTAATGTTGGTCATGTCCCTTGGTGCTCCAAGTGTGCCTTGGTTCATGTCATTCCCTCCATTTTGAAAAGGATTCGACCTCGAATCTATACCTGCATCAAAAATAAAATAAGTCAGAAACATTAAACATTGCATGAAGACCATACTCACCAGGAAGATCAAGCTTGTAAGCATTGTCATTGATCCGTTCCAAGACTTGAAATGGACCATCTCCTCTTGGTTGCAACTTGGATCTTTGTTATGCTTCTATCTTTTCCTCTTGCATATACAGCCACACCCACTTGCCGGGGTCAAACACAATGCGTTGGAAACCTATTATTCTCACCAACTCTGCCTTCCCTTTATCATTCAAACTCCCAAGCTTAATAACAATCAAAGATAATAAATCCATAGGAGTTAAAGAATTAAATCATAATCATCTCATAAGGCGAGTAAAAACTAGAAGAATGAATGCATCTATTATATGCAAACTCTATCAAAAGTGAACATTCTTCCAAAGGTTTCAAATTCTTGTTAAAAATAGCATACAATTGTATCTTTCTCAAAATATCAAGAATAAGGCTCAAATGCAGAACATGCTCATCTAATGGCTTATTGTACACTAAGATATTAACAAAATAGATCACTACAAACTTCCCTATATATGCAAACAACACATGGTTCATTAATCTCATAAAAATGCTAGGGGTCTCGGACCAAACAGTAATATTAACCACTCATACAATCTATATTTGGTCTTAAAAGCAATCTTCCATATATCTAACAAATAAGTAGGTGTAAGTATAAGATGGTGATGCGTTACCGTGGTATTAGTTATAGCTTTCCATTCATCATACATATGCCAAATTTCATCTTTCTTAAGCATTATTTGGTACTATATCCCTCTAATGGATGGAAGCCCACTTGGGATGTCCTCTGTGAGCACTCCTCCAAACTCCTGTAAAAGAGAAGAAATAGAAAATAGAAGTAAAAGGTCAGTGTTAGCATCATATACATGGTGATCCTTATAGACTACCAACAGAATAAGCTGGCTAGCCTTGTAAGCCTTCCTCACTTCACTCTCACTAATGTAGAAGCTCTTTCTAACTATCTTTTTTATTTCCCCCACTAGGTCACTCACACTCCCTTTGGGAACACTCACAGTTTGGACAAAAGTTTCCTCATTACTCTCAACCCTAGCCCGATTTTTCTCTTTACTATATTAGGCTTTAAGTCTCTTTGGTTTAGGCACGTCAAGAATGAATTCACCATGAAGTGCAAGTCCTATAAATGATGGCAAAATAAAAGAACCTTTGTTCGCAGTCACATCATGAAATGATAAGAAACTCATGCAAATAAAAAACTTCTGCAAAGAATAAATACAAATAGTAGGCAAAGAATTATTAATTAAATCCAACTCAGTCTCAAACATCTTTTCTTCACCCGCACTCTCGATTTGCTCACACCCATACTCGACTTCACTCTCCTTTGTTTCCCCCAATGTTGGGCTTTCTCTCTCATTTTCTTCCTCACTAATTTTGGCCACATAAATGATCTTACTCTCATTAGATCTCTTGGCCACAACTCCATCTTATTGTTGTATACTCTCCTCCATAACAAATTCTTCAATCATCTCATTACTCATGTCATTCTATGATGGCTCTATAAAAGAACTTTCTCAACGTTACCATGTCTCTCACTACTCGTACTCCTCTGAAAATATAACACATCATCATGTGCCTGTTGTGGCTTTAAAGGAATAAGATTAATGATTTTTCCACTACACTTAACTTTATATGTATTCCTGTCCATATCATATGCCACCTCGTTTAACTTGTACCAAGGCTTGCCCAATGATATATGTGTAGTACTCATAGGAACTACGTCACATACCACCTTATCAATATATTTTCCCCCAACAGCAAAACTAACCACAACTCTATGACTAACCTCAACCTCGCCAAATTCACTCATCCACAAGTAAGGTCTATCAAGAGGTATCAATGGTAACCCCAACTTTTCCACTAGTGTAGTACTAGCTAAATTGGTAGGATCCTTTCTGTTGATGATCATACTGCACGCTCTAGTGTTGATGTGGCATCTCGTATGAAAGACGAAGGCCAAACTATTTTGGAAATTTCTATCCATGGTCTCAAATTCCCTATCCATCTCAAAACAAAACAAACAGATTAGTAATAACAAGAAAGTAAAACAAATATATAAATCCTCACAATCTTAAATGCTTACACTTGAATTATATCACTCCACTCGTGTTTGCACTCTATTGGCTTTTACCCGATACTGTGCTCACACTCACTACCTTTTTACCACTCTTGAGTTCTTCCTTAATTCAAATGCAAATCAAACTTAGTCCAAGAATACACAACCAAGTTTAGTCCTCAAACTAACATGAAACACAAAGAACCAATAATGTATATAGGGCAGCTGGAATAATGCAAATGAGAATAATTATCACGAAGACTCAATCAAATAGACTTAAGCTAGAATGCACGGAGTAAGAAAAAAAAAAGACGAGTTAGCTAAATGCGCAAACAAACAAGCAATCACTCAATGTTGCACTTAGCCAATCTTGTGATCACTCGCTATTGTTTTTGTCTCACTCTTTTCTTTTCTTTTCTTTTCTTTTTTCTCATTTTTTTTAACTTTTTTTTTTACTATTTTCTTTTGTCTCTCACACTCAAAGTGTATACAAAGCAAATGAAATACAATGCAAATAACAAGATTACCACATTCGGTAATTTTCAAGTTATATCCTTAGCACTTGTAATATATGTAAATACAACTCAAATGACAATGTAACTCATATAATCAATTCGGCAATCTGGTAATGTCTACCTTTCAACTTGCAAATGAGTATAAATGATCTAGTTACAATTTAACTAACTCAATTTCCAATTCAGCCAAGTCAAATTACAAGCTATGTAAATAGTTTTTGCAAGCAACTAGGTGATGTAGCTACTTGCCTCTTCAAGCACCTTAAAAACAAATGATTACACACAAGTTCCCATGTCAAGCTAATGATGAATTTCTTGCCTCTTCACATATAATAACAATATTTCAAGAGGTGGCAAGTGATACTTGCTTGGATACACACGGATTTAGTGCAAATTTGGTGCACTCAACCTTGCTTAACTTGATTCTTCAACATTAACAACACAAATCAGCAATATAACAATGATACAACTCACTCCAGTATCCAAATTTGGCGCATTCAGATTTGTTTCATCAATTACACATTCACATTCATCAATAATGCACTCAACCTTTCTTTCTTTTCACTCAAACTCACAAGATTGTGCTAACTTCACAAGAATGCAAACAAGTAAGCTCACGTAAATGCCAAGATGAATGATGTCAATTCTGATTTTTGCAAAGTTGATATTAATAATACCTTTGGAAACAACTCTAATTACATGTATTCAACAATAGCTAGACAAGATATGTCAATAAATCTCACTAGGTTGAATCTCATCTGATTCTTTCTTTCTTTCTTTTTTTTTTTTTTTTTTTTAAATTAATAACTTAATAACAATGTTAAACACGTCCTAGTGACATAGAATTAACAACTAAACACTTGATTCAAGCAAAGAAAACAAAATCCCCAATTTTGACCTAAGTAGCCAAAGATTAACTCAAATAAATAATCATGATCAATCAAAAACACTCAAGGGCAGAATGTTATTCATGCTATTTTGATCACAAATCAACGAGAATCAGCAAGAAACAACAAGATCCTACAATGGCCGAATTAAGATGGAAGTAAAACTTTGATCCCGAAACTAAATCAACAAAGAACAAAGATGAAAACACAATCAAACAACACATAAAGATAGGAAAATCAGACCTTGGAACCCTGAGCTCTGATACCAAATGACAAGAACTCACTTGGGTTGGAAACCAAGCAAACCCCCAAGCATCTTTCTAAAAACCACAAGAACTTTGAATACTGATTTTGTAGGAATAAAACCCATCCAAGATCAGCCCTAAACCACCATGAAACCTTGTCCATGATAACTTAAAAACATGAAATCAGTGTGTTTTGCTAGCAATGGAGACGTCACTAAGCTTGCCAAACTTAGATAAGTTGATTTGAACTTGAAAAGGGGAATCCCTCCCTCACAAGAAATTTAGCCATAGCCAAAGCTTAAAAGCTTGAAAGTTGAATGAAAATGTCGTGAATAAAATTTTCCAAAGAAGAAGAAAACAAAGTTTAAATAGGTAACAAAGAGAAACCCTAAAGGTGTGAATGGAAAAAAATGTCCCTAAAGTGAAATTACCAAAAGACCTAAAAACTACCTAATGCTTTCACTCAAGCACGTCCCCAAATGTCTTTTCCCACCTAAAGTAGCTTAAAACAATGATTATAAACTAATCTAACTTAAGCTAATTTGAGGTTCTTACATTAAATAGTAAATTGACGTGCTTACTCAATAAGCAAGGTTCTAAGCATAATTAACCCTATTGGCCTGGTCAACTAGCTTAATTACATCAAAACTAAAGTCAACATATCAAAAAAAAATCATAAAATAATACAAGGTTTGGCCGAATTACAAAAGAGTCAAAGTTAGGCCAAATTCTCCATATAGGTCATTATCTTCAAAATGGCTTTGGAAGCTTCAATTAGATCTGATTTGGGCCAAGTTAAGTAGCTTAGGGCCCTCTCCATTGAAGCCCGCATGTGTCTCTAGTGTGTCCCTTACTTGTTTGTTACAGTCGGCCATGAAACACTGAGCTAGACCTGCCATTGCTTCTCTGATCCTTTTGGTCTTCTGTCTTGTGATTGGCCCTGTTGGTACTTGCAATGGTTCTACTTTAATGTTGGTCATGTCCCTTGGTGCTACAAGTGTGCCATGTTTCATGTCATTCCCTCCATTTTGAAAAGGATTTGACCTCGAATCTATACCTGCATCAAAAATAAAATAAGTCTGAAACATTAAACATTCCAGGAACACCATACTCACCAGGAAGATCAAGCTTGTAAGCATTGTCTTTGATCCGTTCCAAGACTTGAAATGGACCATCTCCTCTTGGTTGCAACTTGGATCTTTGTTATGCTTCTATCTTTTCCTCTTACATATACAGCCACACCCACTTGCCGGGGTCAAACACAATGCGTTGGAAACCTATTATTCTCACCAACTCTGCCTTCCCTTTATCATTCAAACTCCCAAGCTTAATAACAATCAAAGATAATAAATCCATATGAGTTAAAGAATTAGAATCATAATCAATCTCATAAGGCGAGTAAAAACTAGAAAAATGAATGCATCTATTATATGCAAACTCTATCAAAAGTGAACATTCTTCCAAAGGTTTCAAATTCTTGTTAAAAATAACATACAATTGAATCTTTCTAAAAATATCAAGAATAAGGCTCAAATGCAGAACATGCTCATCTAATGGCTTATTGTACACTAAGATAGTATCAAAATAGATCACTACAAACTTCCCTATAACAACACATGGTTCATTAATCTCATAGAAATGCTATGGGTGTTTCTCGGACCAAACAGTAATATTAACCACTCATACAATCTATATTTGGTCTTAAAAGCAATCTTCCATATATCTAACAAATAAGTAGGTGTAAGTATAGGATGGTGATGTGTTACCGTGGTATTAGTTATAGCTTTCCATTCATCACACATATGCCAAATTTCATCTTTCTTAAGCATTATTTGGTACTCTATCCCTCTAATGGATGGAAGCCCACTTGGGATGTCCTCTGTGAGCACTCCTCCAAACTCCTGTAAAAGAGAAGAAATAGAAACTAGAAGTAAAAGGTCAGTGTTAGCATCATATACATGGTGATCCTTATAGACTACCAACAGAATAAGCTGGCTAGCCTTGTAAGCCTTCCTCACTTCACTCTCACTAATGTAGAAGCTCTTTCTAACTATCTTTTTTATTTCCCCCACTAGGTCACTCACACTCCCTTTGGGAACACTCACAGTTTGGATAAAAGTTTCCTCACTACTCTCAACCCTAGCCCGATTTTTCTCTTTACTATAGTAGGCTTTAAGTCTCTTTGGTTTAGGCACGTCAAGAATGAATTCACCATACTTGCAAGTCCTATAAATGATGGCAAAATAAAAGAACCTTTGTTCGCAGTCACATCATGAAATGATACGAAACTCATGCAAATAAGAAACTTCTGCAAAGAATAAATACAAATAGTAGGCAAGGAAATATTAATTAAATCCAACTCAGTCTCAAACATATTTTCTTCACCCGCACTCTCGATTTGCTCACACCCATACTCGACTTCACTCTCCTTTGTTTCCCCCAATGTTGGGCTTTCTCTCTCATTTTCTTCCTCACTAATTTTGGCCACATAAATGATCTTACTCTCATTAGATCTCTTGGCCACAACTCCATCTTATTGTTGTATACTCTCCTCCATAACAAATTCTTCAATCATCTCATTACTCATGTCATTCTATGATGGCTCTATAAAATAAACTTTCTCAACGTTACCATGTCTCTCACTACTCGTACTCCTCTGAAAATATAACACATCATCATGTGCCTGTTGTGGCTTTAAAGGAATAAGATTAATAATTTTTCCACTACACTTAACTTTATATGTATTCCTGTCCATATCATATGCCACCTCGTTAAACTTGTACCAAGGCTTGCCCAATGATATATGTGTAGTACTCATAGGAACTACGTCACATACCACCTTATCAATATATTTTCCCCCAACAGCAAAACTAACCACAACTCTATGACTAACCTCAACCTCGCCAAATTCACTCATCCACAAGTAAGGTCTATCAAGAGGTATCAATGGTAACCCCAACTTTTCCACTAGTGTAGTACTAGCTAAATTGGTAGGATCCTTTCTGTTGATGATCATACTGCACGCTCTAGTGTTGATGTGGCATCTCGTATGAAAGACGAAGGCCAAACTATTTTGGAAATTTCTATCCATGGTCTCAAATTCCCTATCCATCTCAAAACAAAACAAACAGATTAGTAATAACAAGAAAGTAAAAAAATATATAAATCCTCACAATCTTAAATGTTTACACTCGAATGATATCACTCCACTCGTGTTTGCACTCTATTGGCTTTTACCCGATACTGTGCTCACACTCACTACCTTTTTACCACTCTTGAGTTCTTCCTCAATTCAAATGCAAATCAAACTCAGTCCAAGAATACACAACCAAGTTTAGTCCTCAAGCTAACATGAAACACAAAGAACCAATAATGTATATAGGGCAGCTGTAATAATATGAATAAGAATAATTATCACGAAGACTCAATCAAAGTGACTTAAGCTAGAATGCACGAAGTAAGAAAAAAAAGACTAGTTAGCTAAATGCGCAAACAAACAAGCAAGCACTCAATGTTGCACTTAGCCAATCTTGTGATCACTCGCTATTGTTTTTATCTCACTCTTTTTTTTTTCTTTTCTCCTTTTTTTTAACTTTTTTTTCACTATTTTCTTTTGTCTCTCACACTCAAAGTGTATACAAAGCAAATGAAATACAATGAAAATAACAAGATTACCACATTCGGTAATTTTCAAGTTATATCCTTAGCACTTGTAATATATGTAAATACAACTCAAATGACAATGTAACTCATATAATCAATTCGGCAATCTGGTAATGTCTACCTTTCAACTTGAAAATGAGTATAAATGATCTAGTTACAATGTAACTAACTCAATTTCCAATTCAGCCAAGTCAAATTACAAGCTAAGTAAATAGTTTTTACAAGCAACTAGGTGATGTAGCTACTTGCCTCTTCAAGCACCTTAAAAACAAATGATTACACACAAGTTCCCATGTCAAGCTAATGATGAATTTCTTGCCTCTTCACTTATAATAACAGTATTTCAAGAGGTGGCAAGTGATATTTGCTTGGATACACACGGATTTACTGCAAATTTGGTGCACTCAACCTTGTTTAACTTGATTCTTCAACATTAACAACACGAATCAGCAAGATAACAATGATACAACTCACTCCAGTATCCAAATTTGGCGCATTCAGATTTGTTTCATCAATTGCACATTCACATTCATCAATAATGCACTCAACCTTTCTTTCTTTTCACTCAAACTCACAAGATTGTGCTAACTTCACAAGAATGCAAACAAGTAAGCTCACGTAAATGCCAAGATGAATGATGTCAATTCTGATTTTTGCAAAGTTGATATGAATAATACCTTTGGAAATAACTCTAATTGCATGTATTCAACAATAGCAAGACAAGATATGTCAATAAATCTCACTAGGTTGCATGTATTCAACAATAGCAAGACAAGATATGTCAATAAATCTCACAAGATATGTCAATAAATCTTTGTGGGTATTCTTTGTGGCCTTGGAAGGGTTTTGTTCCTACAAAATCAAATTCGCAGTTCTTGGGGTTTTGTCCGTTGCTTGGGGTTTGCTTGGATTTCGAATCCAAGTGGGTTTCTTGTCAGAAGAACTTTGAGGTCTCATGAGGAAACGGTTCATACCCAGCCATTACTACCGAGAGTTGTATCAAAAACTACAGCATATGTATCAGGGGCCAAGAGTGTAGAGGATTACTATACTGAGATGGAGGTTGTCATGATCAGGGCGAATGTAGTGGAAGATGCAGAGGCTACTATGGCACGGTTTCTAGGTGGCTTAAACAGAGAGATTGCCAACATGGTAGAGTTGCATCATTATGTTGATTTAGAGGATATGCTTCACATGGCTATAAAGGTTGAGAGGCAATTGAAGAAGAAGTCTACATCCAGATTTGGTACTCATATTACCTCTGCATGGAAGGGGAAATTGATTCCTAATGATCGATGAGATGGAGGCTTTAACAAGCCAAGAGCCGAACCTAGTGCCAAGGGTAAAGAAGTTGCAGAACCAAGCAAGGCTAGACCGAAACCTGAGAGTACAACACCAAAGACTAAGGACATCAAGTGTTTCAAGTGTTTGGGCATGGGACACTATGCTTCGCAGTGCCCTAATAGGTGCACATTGGTGATTGATAAAAAGAGTGGTGAGGTACATTCTACCGACAGTGAGGTTGAGGTTGATGATGATGAGCCTGAGATTGAGGATACTAGTGACAGAGAGGGAGCAGCATACCCGCTAGATAACTTGTCCTTAGTGGTCAATCATGTTTTGAGTGAACAACCACTTGGATTCGAAATCCAAGCAAGCCCCAAGAGACGGACAGAACCCCAAGAACCGCGAATTTGATTTTGTAGGAACAAAACCCTTCCAAGGCCACAAACTTGCCCTGAGAACCTTGAAGATGATTCATTGTAGTGTTTTGCTAGCAATGGAGACACCACTAAGTTTGCCAAACTTAAAATAAGTCGATTTTAACTTGAAAGGGGAATCCCTCCCTTACAAGAATTTGGCCATAGCCAAAAAAACATAAGCTGTAATATTCTCTCAATTCGTTGATTGTTTTTAAAATGAAAAAGAAAGAAAGCTTAAATAGTGTTACAAAGAGAAACCCTAAAGGCATAAAGACAACAATGCCCCTAAAGGCTAAATTACAAAAATACCAAAGTCTTAAAGTCTTCAAAGGCCTGTGAAGCTTCATTCAAAACTGATTTGGGCCAAGGTGGCTTTGGGCCCTCTCTATTGAAGCCCACATGCGCCTCTATTTATTTGTTACAATCGGCCATAAAACTCTGAACTAATCCCGCCATTACTTCTCTGAGTCTTTTAGTCCTCTGCCTCGTAATTGGCCCTTCTGGTACTTATAATGGGTCTTTTGCTTTGTTTGTCGGCCTGGATCATGTCATCCCCTCCCTCTTGAAAAGGATTCGACCTCGAATGTACCTGCATCAAAGGAGTTAAGTCAAAACATTAAATTGTAGCAGACACATTATACTTACCTTGTAAATCCAGCTTGTATGCATTGTCTTTAATCCATTCCAAGACTTGAAATGGATCATCCCTTCTCGGTTGTAGCTTAGATTTACGTTGTTCAGGAAATCTCTCCTTGCACATGTGTACCCAAACCCAATCTCCAGGCTGAAATACCACACGCTTTCTTCCTTTATTAGCATGAGAAGCATATTGATCATTCTTTCATTGTACTTGCTCTCTTGCCTTCTCATGTTTATGCTTCACCAAATCGGCTTTCCTTTTTCCATCTAGCCCCGCATGCTTATCAACAGGCAAAGGTAACAAATCTAATGGAGTTAGTGGCTGAAAACCATAAACAATTTCAAATGGTGAGTAAGATGTAGAGGAATGAATACTACGATTATATGCAAATTCAACAAAAGGCAAACAATCCTCCCAGGTTTTTAAGTTCTTATTGATAATAGTACGTAATAACTGAGTCAAAGTCCTATTAACAACCTCGGTCTGGCCATCAGTTTGGGGGTGGCAAGTAGTAGAATACAAAAGTTTAGTTCCCAACTTACCCCATAAAACTTTCCAAAAGTGACTAAGGAATTTGACATCACGATCTGAAACTATACTCTGTGGAATCCCATGGAGTCGTACTACTTCTCTAAAGAACAAGTCAGCAATGTTAGTGGCATCATCAGTTTTATGACATGCTATAAAGTGTGCCATCTTACTGAACCTATCAACCACTACAAAGATGGAATCTCTACCCTTCTTAGTCCTAAGTAAACACAAGATAAAGTCCATCGATACATCTACCCATGGCTCACTAGGTATAGGCAATGGTGTATACAACCATGAGGCATAACCTTAGATTTAGCATGTTTACAAGTTAAGCATTTATCACACAAACGCTCAATATCTCTCCGCATTTTAGGCCAATAAAAATGTTCACTCAATACCCATAAGGTTTTGGCAATGCCAAAGTGCCCCATTAAACCTCCCTCATGTGCTTCCCTCACTAACAACTCACGCATACTACAAACAAGAATGCATAATCTATTCTCTCTAAACAGAATCCCATCATGTTGGTAGAATTTACTAAAGGCAGACTTTTCACATGCAGCATAGATAATACTAAAGTCAATATCACTAGCATAAAGTTCTTTAATAAATTCAAACCCAAGCATTCTTGCACTCAATGAAGTAAGTAAAGCTTACCTTCGCGATAGTGCATCGGCGATAATATTTTCCTTACCTTGTTTGTAGCGGATTACGTATGGAAATGTCTCAACAAACTATAACCATTTTTCGTGTCATTTGTTCAGCTTACCTTGGCCCTTCAGATGCTTCAATGATTCATCATGATCTGTGTGGATCACAAACTCTCGAGGCCACAAATAATGCTACCAAGTCTCAAGGGCTCTCACTAGTGCATACAACTCATTGTCATATGTGGGGTATCTCAAAACTGCTTCATTAAGCTTCTCACTAAAGTAGGCAATTGGTCGCTTTTTTTGCATAAGAATCGCTCCAATGCCTATCCCGGATGCGTCACACTCAATCTCAAATGTCTTCCTCAAAGTGGGTAACGCCAAAACTGGTGCATTGCACAACTTCATTTTAAGATCCTAGAATGCCCGCTCCTGCTCTTCTTCCCATTTGAAGCCAACAGTTTTCTTCACTACTTCAGTCAGTGGTGCTTGCAATACTACTAAAATCTTTAACAAATCTACGGTAGAAGATTGCTAATCCACGAAAGCTTCTGACTTCTGTCACTATTGTGGTGTTGGTCTCCTGAATGGCCTTCACCTTTTCCAAATCTACCTCGACGCCATCTGCACTCACAACAAATCCAAGGAAAACAATTTTTATCCATAAAAAAGTGCACTTAATCAAGTTAGAATACAGTTTTTCCGGCCTTAACACTCACAAAACATGCTTCAAATGCATAACATGCACATCTACGCTTTTATTGTAAAACTAAGATGTCATCAAAATAAACCACAACAAACTTACCTAGAAATACACGCATAACATGATTCATCAATCTCATAAATGTGCTAGTGTGTTTGAGACCAAAATGGCATAACAATGACAAGAAACCCACTTGGATTCGAAATCCAAGCAACCCCAAGCAACGGACAGAACCCCAAGAACCGCGAATATGATTTTGTAGAAACAAAACCCTTCCAAGGCCACAAAGAAGACCCACAAAGAACTTGCCCTTGAGAACCTTTAAGATGAATCCTTGTAGTGTTTTGCTAGCAATGGAGACGCCACTAAGTTTGCCAAAACTTAGATAAGTCGATTTCAAACTTGAAAAGGGGAATCCCTCCCTTACAATAATTCGGCCATAGCCAAAGCTTTAAGCTTTTTGAGTTTACAAATCGTTGGTTGCCTCAAATGAAGAAGAAAGTAAGCTTAAATAGTGTTACAAAAAGAAACCCTAAAGGCATAAAGACAACAATGCCCCTAAAAACGAAATTACACAAATATCAAGTCTTTAAGTCTTCAAAAGCCTAGGAAGCTTTATTCTAACTGATTTGGGCCAAGTGAAATGGTTTTGGGCCCTTTCCATCGAAGCCCACATGCATCTCTATTTGTTTGTTGCAGTCGGCCATAAAACTCTGAACTAATCCCGCCATTGCTTCTCTGAGTCTTTTGGTCCTCTGCCTCGTAATTGGCCCTTCTGGTACTTGTAATGCGTCCTTTGGTTTGTTGTCGGCCTGGATCATGTCATCCCCTCCCTCTTGAAAAGGATTCGACCTCGAATCTGTACCTGCATCAAAAGGAGTTAAGTCAGAAACATTAAATGTAGCAGACACATTATACTTACCTTGTAAATCCAGCTTGTATGCATTGTCATTAATCCGTTCCAAAACTTGAAATGGACCATCCCCTCTCGGTTGTAGCTTAGATTTACGTTGTTCAGGAAATCTCTCCTTGCGCATGTGTACCCAAACCCAATCTCCAGGCTGAAATACCACACGCTTTCTTCCCTTATTAGCATGAGAAGCATATTGCTCATTCTTTCGTTGTATTTGCTCTCTTGCTTTCTCATGTATGTGCTTCACCAAATCGGCTTTCCTTTTTCCATCTAGCCCCACATGCTCATCAACAGGCAAAGGTAACAAATCCAATGGAGTTAGTGGCTGAAAACCATAAACAATTTCAAAAGGTGAAAATGATGTAGAAGAATGAATGCTACGATTATATGCAAACTCAATAAATGGCAAACAATCTTCCCAACTCTTCAAATTCTTGCCAACTATAGTGCGCAATAATTGAGATAAAGTCCTATTAACTACCTCTGTTTGTCCATCAGTCTGTGGATGACATGTGGTAGAATACAATAGTTTGGTGCCTAGTTTAGCCCACAACACCTTCCAAAATGGCTAAGGAACTTAACATCTCTATCAGATACAATACTCCTAGGTATACCATGGAGTCGCACTATGTCTCTGAAAAATAAATCTGCAATGTTTGTAGCATCATCGGTTTTATGACATGCAATGAAATGAGCCATTTTACTAAACCTATCAACTACAACAAAGATTGAATCTCTACCCCTCTTTGTCCTAGGCAAACCTAACACAAAATCCATCGATATATCAACCCAGGGTTCACTAGGTACAGGCAAAGGAGTATACAAACCATGTGGCATTAATTTAGATTTAGCATGCTTACATGTTAGACACTTATCACAAATACGCTCAACATCACGTTTCATTTTAGGCCAATAAAAGTGCTCATGTAAAATAGCTAAAGTCTTAGTAATCCCAAAATGCCCCATCAAACCTCCCCCATGCGCTTCTTTCACAAGCAACTCATGCATACTACAAGTAGGAACACACAACCTGTTCGTTTTAAATAAGAATCCGTCATGAATGTAACACTTTCCAAAAGATGACTTTGCACAAGTAGCATAAATCTCACCAAAATCAGAATCACACTCATATAATTCCTTAATCAAATCAAATCCCAACATCCGTGCATGCATTGAAGTAAGTAAAACATACCTGCGAGATAATGCATCAGCCACTATGTTTTCTTTACCTTGCTTGTAGCGTGTAACATATGGAAATGACTCAACGAATTCCATCCATTTTGCGTGTCGCTTATTCAGCTTACCTTGACCCTTCAAGTGTTTTAATGATTCATGGTCGGTGTGGATCACGAACTCTTTAGGCCACAAGTAGTGCTGCCATGTCTCAAGTGCTCTCACAAGCGCATATAACTCTTTGTCATACGTGGGGTACCTCAAAGCTGCTCCATTCAGCTTCTCACTAAAATAGGCTATTGGCCGCTTTTCTTGCATGAGAACTGCTCCAATACCTAACCCTGATGCGTCGCACTCAATCTCAAATGTCTTCTCGAAGTTGGGTAGTGCTAAAATGGGTGCACTGCATAACTTCGCTTTAAGGTCCTGGAATGCTCGCTCTTGCGCCTCGCCCCATTGAAAACCAACTGTCTTCTTTACTACCTCAGTCAATGGCGCGGCAATGCTACTGAAGTCCTTGACAAATCTCCTATAGAAGCTCGCTAACCATGAAGCTTCGGACTTCTGTCACTGTAGTTGGTGTAGGCCATTCCTGAATTGCCTTTACCTTCTCCACATCTACCTCGATGCCATCTGCACTCACAACAAAGCCAAGAAAAACAATTCTATCCATGCAAAAGTGCATTTGTCAGAGTTAGCATACAATTGTTCTTTTCGTAAAACATCAAGTACATGCTCCAAATGCATTACATGCTCATCTACTTTTTACTATATAAACTAAGATGTCATCAAAATAAACCACAACAAACTTACCTAAAAATGCACGCATAACATGATTCATCAATCTCATAAATGTGCTAGGTGCGTTTGAGAGACCAAATGGCATAACTAACCATTCATACAAGCCATACTTAGTCTTAAATGCAGTTTTCCACTCATCTCCCTCTCTCATGCGAATTTGATGGTATCCACTCTTAAATCAATCTTACTAAAAATTTTGGAACCATGCAATTCATCCAACATGTCATCTAGCCTAGGAATGGGGTGACGATACTTTACCGTAATATTGTTGATAGCTCGGCAATCAACGCACATACGCCACGTCCCATCTTTCTTAGGAACTAGAAGCACTGGTACTTACTGCACAAGGACTCATGCTTTCCCTTACATACCCCTTGTCCATCAACTCCCGTACTTGCCTTTGTAGCTCCTTTGTCTCCTCGGGATTGCTCCTATAAGCCGGTCTGTTAGGAATGACTGCTCCAGGTATGAAGTCTATCTGGTTCAATACCTCTAATGGGTGGAAGCCCACTAGGTATGTCCTCTGTCAGTACGTCACTGTAATCCTGCAAAAGAGATGAAATAGACACAGGAAGCAAATGGTCAGAGTTAGTAAAATAAATATGAGGCTCCTTATAGACTAACAATAACATGAGCTTGCTAGCCTTGAACGCTTTCCTTGCTTCACCCTCACCCTCACCCATATAAAACTCTTTTTACTCTCCTTTTGTTTCCCCCTTACGTTCACTCACACTCCCCTTGGAAACTCCCACGGCCTTGGCCTTATTTTCTCACCAGATACACCACTCTCACTAGTCTCACCCAAGGTGGTGTTTCCCTTCGCTCTCTCTTTGTCACGCTCAAGTTGCAACTTAACCTGATCTTCATGGACTTGTGCAGGTGTAAGTGGGTATAATGTAATGGGTTTTCCCTTATGCTGGAAAGAGTACTTGTTCTTGAACCCATCATGAATAACCTTCTTATCAAACTGCCACGGCCTGCCCAAAAGAATATGTCCTGCATGCATCGGTATCACATCACATAGGACATCATCTGTGTATGGCCCAATGGTAAAGCTCAACAATACCTGCTTTGTCACACTTATTTCCCCACAATCATTTAACCACTGCAACTTGTAAGGCTTCGGGTGTCTTAAGCAACTCAACCCCAATCAACCCAATCGCTCAATCAAAGCTGTGCTAGCAACATTAGTACAACTGCCCCCATCTATGATCATACTACACCCTTTGCCATTCACACCGGCACCTAGTATGGAATATATTCTCCCTCTGCTGCACACTCTCATCCTCTACACATGTGCACTCAAAGCACGCTTGACAACTAAGGATAAGTTATCCAGCGGGTATGCAGCTCCCTCATGGTCACTAGCATCCTCCAACTCTGGCATCTCTCCTCCTCAACCTCACTATCGGTAGAGTACACCTCTCCACTCTTTTTATCAATCACTAAGGTACGCCTATTGGGACATTGTGAAGCATAGTGTCCCATGCCCAAACACTTGAAACACTTGACATCTTTAGTTCTAGTAGTTGCTGCCCCTCAGTTTTGGTCTAGTTTTGCTCGGTTCTATAGCCTCTTTATACCTTGGCACTAGGTTCGGCCCTAGGCTTATTAAAGCCTCCACTGAATTCGCCTCTAGGCTTGTCAAAGCCTCCATCTCGCTTCTCATTCGGAACCCATTTCCCTTTCCATGCAGAAGTAGCCTGAGTACCAAATCTGGATGTTGACTTTTTCTTGAGTTGCCTTTCTATCTTGATAGCCATGTGAAGCATATCCTCCAAATCAACATAATGATGTAACTCTCCACCATGTTTGCAATCTCTCTCTTCAAGCCCCCTAGAAACCGTGCCATAGTAGCTTCTGCATCCTCAACTACATTTGACATGATCATGGCAACTTCCATCTCGTGTAATAGTCCTCAACACTCTTGGTCCCCTGATACAGATGTTGTAGTTTTTGATACAATTCCCTATAGTAATGGCTGGTATAAATCTCTTTCTCATGAGACCTCTAAGTTCTGCCCATGTCTGAACCGGTCTCTCATAATTTCTCCTCCGAGTAGAGACAAGCTGATCCCACCAAATCATAGCATAATCGGTAAACTCAATTGCTGCCAGATTGATCTTCTTCTCGTCTGAGTAGTGATGACAGTTGAAAATCAATTCTATTTTCTTTTCCCATTCTAAATAAGCTTCAGGATCATTCTTGCCTTGGAATGTTGGTATCTTGATCTTGATGCTACCTAGATCACCATCTACATCTCCTCGCCTACCATATCCTCTCCGATCATAATCCCCCCTTCTGGCATCAAATGCACCTCTATCATCAAACCGTCTATCCCTCCTATCATTCCTCCTATCAAACCTCCTATTAGGCCTCCTATCATGCCCAGGCTGAAATCTCTCCTCCACATCATCAAAACCATCAGAATCATCAAACTCATTTCCAGCTTCCTCTTCATCTGGCGGTAAATACTGTGGTGGTACACCGCGAGGTGGCACATTATGATGTGGTGGTATATGCTGGGGTGGTGGTGCTATGGGACAGCTACTAGTTTGAATACTATCTACACTCTTGGACAATCACTCCAAAGCAGTATTCATGTTCTCCATCATATCTGTAAATTTCCTATCCAAAGCCTTAAGCTTTTCATCAGTGGTTAGACTTGCCATCTCAACACTAAACAAACAGATTAGAAATAACAAGAAAGTAAAGCAAATATGTAAATCCTCACAATCTCACGTGTTTACACTCGAAATGATATCACTCCACTCATGTTTGCACTCTATTGGCTTTTACCCGATACTGTGCTCACAATCACTACCTTTTACCCACTATTGAGTTCTTCCTCAATTCAAATGTGAATCACACTCAATCCAAGAATACAAACCAAGTGTAGTCCTCAAGCTAGCATGAAACACAACGGACCCAAATATATATATATATATATATATATATATAGGGCAGACAGAAACAAAATGCGAACAGGAATAGCAATGACGAAGACTCAATCAATAATACTTAAGCTAGAGTAATTAGAATAAAGAAGTAAACAATTAGCACAATGGAAAAAAAATAAGCATGCAAATTCACGGTCGTATGCAATTTCGGGAGAAAATTTGGCACCTCTATAGAAATTTTGATGGAATACCCTCCACGGGCTCCTAAATGATAATATAGAACAAACTAAATTCAACCAAAAAATTTCAATTTTTTACTCTCTTTTTTAACGTCAGATGCTGATACTATGGTTTTGATTTCAGAGGCTGATTTAGGTTTTGATTTCAGAGGCTGGTTTTCAGTGTCTGATTTTAGAGGTACTGGTCAGGGTCTGATTTTAGAGGCTACTGGTCAGGGTCTGATTTCAAGGTCTGAATTCAAAGGCTAAGTTTCAGGGTCTGATTTCTAAGTCTGATTTCAGAGTCTGAATCTGATGGTTTATTTTATTTTATTTTTTCACACTTCACTGGGGTTGATTTCAGAGGCTGGTTTTCAGTGTCTGATTTTAGAGGCTACTGGTCAGGGTCTGATTTCTGAGGCTACTGGTCAGTGTCTGATTTTAGAGGCTACTGGTCAGGGTCTGATTTTAGAGGCTACTGCTCAGGGTCTGATTTCTGAGGCTACTGGTCAGGGTCTGATTTCAAGGTCTGAATTCAAAGGCTAAGTTTCAGGGTCTGATTTCTAAGTCTGATTTCAGAGTCTGAATCTGATGGTTTATTTTATTTTATTTTTTCACACTTCACTGGGGTTTTAGAAACAAATCACACAGCCGCCAAAGAACATGCTTATTTCTTCAACATATGCTAAAGAACAGAATGTATATGACGAACTATATGAAGAACACAACAAAACCCAGATCCAGAAATAAACAAAGATTACGGACTGATATGAAGAACAACAACAAAAACCCAGAACTGGAAAATGATAAAAGATGAACTGATATGTAGAACACAACAAAACCAGATCCAGAAATAAACAAAATGAAAACAGAAACAAGATCCAATAAGAACTGAAACGAAAATAACAAAGAACGAAAATAAAAATAGAATCAAACAAAAAGTAAAGATAGGAAAATCAGACCTTGAAACCTGAGATCTAGACACCAAATGACAAGAAACCCACTTGGATTCGAAATCCAAGCAAACCCCAAGCAACGGACAGAACCCCAAGAACCGCGAATTTGATTTTATAGGAACAAAATCCTTCCAAGGCCACAAAGAACTTGCACTTGAGAACCTTTAAGATGATTCCTTGTAGAGTTTTGCTAGCAATGGAGATGCCACTAAGTTTTCCAAACTTAGATAAGTCGATTTTAACTTGAGAAGGGGAATCCCTCCCTTACAAGAATTTGGCCATAGCCAAAAAGCATAAAGCTGTAATATTCTCTCAAATTCGTTGATTGTTTTTAAAATGAAAAAGAAAGAAAGCTTAAATAGTGTTACAAAGAGAAACCCTAAAGGCATAAAGACAACAATGCCCATAAAGGCTAAATTACAAAAATACCAAAGTCTTCAAAGGCCTGTGAAGCTTCATTCAAAACTGATTTGGGCCAAGTGAAGTGGCTTTGGGCCCTCTCTATTGAAGCCCACATGCGTCTCTATTTGTTTGTTGCAATCGGCCATAAAACTTTGAACTAATCCCGCAATTGCTTCTCTGAGTCTTTTGGTCCTCTGCCTCGTAATTGGCCCTTCTAGTACTTGTAATGGGTCTTTTGCTTTGTTGTCGGCCTGGATCATGTCAATGAGAGTAATCAGCAGAGGGAGAACATATTTCACACTAGATGTCGTGTGAATGGCAATGGGTGTAGTATGATCATTGATGGGGGCAGTTGTGCTAATGTCACAAGTATAGCTTTAGTTGAGAGGTTGGGATTAGATTGCTTGAAGCATACCAAGCCTTACAAGTTACAATGGTTAAATGATTGTGGCGAAATAATGGTGACTAAGCAGGTATTATTGAGCTTTACCATTGGGCAATACACGGATGATTTCCTATGTGATGTGATACCGATGCATGCGGGACATATTCTTTTGAGCAGGCCATGACAGTTTGATAGGAAGGTCATACACGATGGGTTCAAGAATAAGTATTCCTTTTAGCATAAAGGAAAACCCATTACTTTTTACCCACTTACACCGAAGCAGGTCCATGAAGATCAAGTCAAGTTGCAACTTGAGAGGGATAGAGAGAACGAGAGTGCAAACACAGCCTTGGAGAAAACACGTGAGGGGAGTGTGATCGAACCTAGTAAGGAAATTAAGGCTAAGGCTGTGAGTGTTCCCAAGGGGAGTGTGAGTGAACTTAAGGGGGAAACAAAAGGGCGAGTGAAGAAAAGCTTCTACATGGGTGAAGGTGAAGCTAGGAGAGCTTTTAAGGCTAGCAAGCTTATGCTTTTGCTAGTCTACAAGGATCTCCGTGTTTGTATTGACCCTTTGCTTCCTGTGTCCATTTCATCTCTTTTGCAGGAATTCAGTGATGTGCTGATAGAGGACGTTCCTAGTGGGCTTCCACCCATTAAAGTTATTGAGCACCAGATAGATTTCATACCTGGTGCAGTCATTCCCAACAAACCAGCCTATCGAAGCAATCCGGAGGAAACGAAGGAACTTCATAAGCAAGTGAGGGAGTTGATGGAGAAAGGATATGTCAGAGAAAGTATGAGTCCATGTGCGGTATCAGTTCTTCTAGTTCCTAAGAAAGATGGGTCGTGGCGTATGTACGTTGATTGTCGAGCGATCAATAATATAACAGTAAAGTATCGTCACCATATTCCTAGACTAGATGACATGTTGGATGAATTGCATGGTTCCAAAGTTTTTAGTAAGATTGATTTAAAGAGTGGATACCATCAAATTCGCATGAGAGAGGGAGATGAGTGGAAAACTGCATTTAAGACCAAGTATGGCTTGTATGAATGGTTAGTTATGCCATTTGGTCTTACAAATGCACCTAGCACATTTATGAGATTGATGAATCATGTTATGCGTGCATTTATAGGTAAGTTTCTTGTAGTTTATTTTGATGACATCTTAGTTTACAGTAAAAAATTAGATGAACATGTTACACATTTGAAGCATGTTCTTGAAGTGTTGAGGCAGGAAAAACTGTATGCTAACTTTGGTAAGTGAACTTTTTGTATGGATAGGATTGTTTTCGTTGGTTTTGTTGCAAGTGCAGATGGCATTGAAGTTGATGTAGAGAAGGTAAAGGCAATTCAGGATTGGCCTACACCAACAACTGTGACATAAGTCAGAAGCTTCCATGGATTAGCAAGCTTCTACGCAGGTTTGTTAGAGACTTCAGTAGTATTGCAGCACCACTGACTGAAGTAGTGAAGAAAACTGTTGGCTTCAAATGGGGAGAAGAGCAAGAGCGTGCATTCCAGGATCTTAAAATGAAGTTGTGCAGTGCACCAATTTTGGCGATACCCAACTCTGAGAAGACATTTGAGATTGAGTGTGACGCATCTGGGATAGGCATTGGAGCGGTTCTTATGCAAGAAAAGCGACCAATAGCTTACTTTAGTGAGAAGCTGAATGGAGCAGTTTTGAGGTACCCCACATATGACAAGGAGTTGTATGCGCTAGTGAGAGCCCTTGAGACTTGGCAGCATTATTTGTGGCCTCGAGAGTTTGTGATCCATATAGATCATGAATCATTGAAGCATTTGAAGGGCCAAGGTAAGCTAAAAAAACGACACGCAAAATGGTTAGAGTTTGTTGAGACAGTTTCGTATGTAATTCGCTACAAACAAGGCAAGGAAAACATTATCGCCGATGCATTATCGCGAAGGTATGCTTTACTTACTTCATTGAGTGCAAGAATGCTTGGGTTTGAATTTATTAAAGAACTTTATGCTAGTGATACTGACTTTAGTACTATCTATGCTGCATGTGAAAAGTCTACCTTTACCAAATTCTACCAACATGATGGGTTTCTATTAATGGAGAATAGATTATGCATTCATGTTTGTAGTATGCGTGAGTTGTTAATTAGGGAAGCGCATGAGGGAGGTTTAATGGGGCACTTTGGCGTTGCTAAGATCTTAGGGGTATTGAGTGAACATTTCTATTGGCCTAAAATGCGGAGAGATATTGAGCGTTTGTGTGATAAATGCTTGATTTGTAAAAAGGCTAAATATAAGGTTATGCCTCATGGGCAGATGTATCAATGGACTTTATATTGGGTTTACCTAGGACCAGACAGGGTAGGGATTCCATCTTTTTAGTGGTTGATAGGTTCAGTAAGATGACAGACTTTATAGCATGTCATAAGACTGATGATGCCACTAACATTGCCGATTTGTTCTTTAGAGAAGTAGTACGGCTCCATGGGATTCCACGGAGTATAGTTTCAGATCGTTATGTTAAATTCCTTAGTCACTTTTGGAAAGTTTTATGGGGTAAGTTAGGAACTAAACTTTTGTATTCTACTACTTGCCACCCCCAAACTGATGGGCAGACCGAAGTGGTTAATAGGACTTTGACTCAGTTATTGCGTACTATTATCACTAAGAACTTAAAAACTTGGGAGGATTGTTTGCCTTTTATTGAATTTGCATATAACTGTAGCATTCATTCTTCTACATCTTATTCACCATTTGAAATTGCTTATGGTTTTCAGCCACTAACTCCATTAGATTTGTTACCATTGCCTGTTGACGAGCATGCAGGGTTAGATGGAAAAAGGAAAGCTGATTTGAAAATTTGTAAACAATACATGATAAAGCAAGAGAGCACATACAACGGAAGAATGAGCAGTATGCTTCTCATGCAAATAAGGGAAGAAAGCGTGTGGTATTTCAACCTGGTGATTGGGTTTGGGTACACATACGCAAGGAGATATTTCCAGAACAGCGTAAATCCAAGCTACAATCGAGAAGGGATGTTCCATTTCAAGTCTTGGAACGGATTAATGATAATTCGTACAAGCTGGATTTACAAGGTGAGTATAATGTGTCTGCTACATTTAATGTTTCTGACTTAACTCTTTTTTATGCAGGTACAAATTCGAGGTCGAATTCTTTTCAAGAGGGAGGGAATGACACGAATACAGCCACTCAAGGAACATTAGATGTCACGACCAGCAAGATGGTGGAGCCTTTGTAAGTACCATCAGGGCCAATCACACGCCAAAGAGCTAAGAAGATCAGGGACGCAATGGCGGGGCTAGCACAAAATGCCATGATCGAGTGTGACACACAACTCCAGGGCATAATGGCAACACATGAGGGCTTCTATAGAGTGGGTCCAAAGCTATTTCACTTGACCCAAATCATACCAGATTGACACACCATCAATTTAAAAGTCGAGTGCCTTTTTGACGAATTAAGTCTGACACCAAAAATTCAGCCAAGACAAGACTTAATGGACTTGAGACACATAATTTGGGCCTAGTTACATGAAGGCCACGAAATTTAGGAGCTTTTGGTGCACGGAGACAACTTTAGAAATTTTGGGAATAATTATCACATTTGTTGACTTATTAGGCACCTTTATTGGATTTTTGTGATTTTGTTGTTTTTCGTTTATTTAATTTCTTAGCAAAGTTTTTGATTAAGTTTCTATTACTTTTGACTTTCTTGGAAAGTTGTCTAAGTTGTTAAATGACTATTAAGGGCATAGCCTTTAAATAGCCATTATTTAGTAAGTTAGGGTGTTATGGTATTTTCACACCTATTAGGGTTTCCTTCATTGTACTATATATTGTAACATTTCTTTCTTAATGAAATTAATCATCAATTTCGAAATTAGCTTCATCTTGAAAGCTTGACTTTGTCCAAAAATTGCTTAAGGGAGGGATTCCCCTTATTTCATGCAATCGACTTATCTAAGGCATGACAACCTTAGTGGCGTCTCCGTGCTAGCATAACACTTCAAGGAATCATCTTAAGGGTTCTTAGAGAAAAGTTCTTTGTGGCCTTGGAAGGGTTTTGTTCCTACAAAATCAAATTCACGGTGCTTGGGGTTCTATCCGTTGCGAGGGGTTTACTTGGCCTTAAACATCCAAATGAGTTCCGCGTCACCTAGCATGCTAATTACTCTAACATTGCATCAAATTCTTAAAATTTCGCAATCTAAGTTTTCGGTCATGTTGACCTTACCTCTTTTCTTGTGATTTCCTTCATCTTCTAAGTTTTCCATGGTTGCTACTCTCCTTCTTTGCTTGATGCATGAGTATTTGCCTTTGTTTCTTGTTCTTTCCTTCCTCTTCCTTATTCTTTCTTTCTCTTTCTTCTTCTTCATTTTCCTTCTTTACGTTCTCTTCTCCCTTTTTTTGGGATTAGGGAATAGTACCCCTTATATATAATAGGAAGGTGAAAGGCTAATTTGCAAAATTTTAAAATAAAAAGTGTTGGAAACATGAGAAAATTGGAGAATTCTTTAAATTCATTCGTAAGCATTATTCATCTAGATTTTTTATCTACATTTATAACTCAATTATGGTTCGAATTTGGAATAATGTTTAATGCGGAAGTTGTAGGTCTCGATCTTAGCTTTTCGAAGATATAGATTTCATCGAAATTGGAGATCGTATAAAAACATTATGGCCTGATTACTAAGGGCTATTCGGATCGGGAAGTAAGCTATGTTTCGCGTCAGAATTTCAAGGAATTTACCGAATGTCCCCAAATGTCATTTTATTGGCACTTACTTGCTTGAACATGATTTATATCAAGTATTATGCCTCCGAAAATGTAATAGTCGTCAGCCTCTGGTAACGTACAAGTCATCGGGGTCATTAGATGTTACAAATTATTCCCCCTTAAATAAGATTCGTCCTTAAATCCTCTTTAAAAATGGAATTCTGGAGTCTGTCTAGATCTGAAATTCTCGATACTGAACATCTTATCACAAGTTACATGATTCACATGTTATTCCTTAAGTCACAAACTTTTAACCGTTTACATACTTATTCTCTACTCTGCTTCATCATTTATATCAAAACTTCCATGACTTTCCATATGTTGTCGTCATACCCTAGGATAATAGAACTTGTAAGAAACGTTTTCCTTACGTAGCGGAAATGGTTAAGGCACACGGATCGGACTTGAAAATTTTTTCTGCCCTTCTCCTTTGAATGTCGAATGCTACTGCCACCACCACTGAAATTTTTCTTCAGTTTTAGATAAAATTCCAGCCCCGAAACAGCCCCAGAACAGTCCCCGAACAACCCTGAGCAGTCGGACAAAACTGGACTGTTTTGGACTCGATTCGCGGCCAACGTACTATAAAATCAGCCCCTGAAATACATGGATAGCAGCTGTGTTTTGGTTATGATTTTTCACTTGAAAACATCCCCAACACAGGCCCAAAACATCACAAAATATTCCCCAAAAATTCTGGATTAAAACGAAACCAAACCGAGTTCCGTTTCACCAAGAAAATGGGCGGTAGTGAGCAAAATAATGCCTCACTGCCGTGAACAATATGAAATAAGATGGAGAAGAATTTTGTTCGACACCATAAGTCTTTCGAACTATATCTCGTTACCAACGGAAACTTGTGTGGGCAAGACTCACAAAATAATCCCTAAACGTTTTAGAGATTTAAGCACATTAACAACTTTTGTTCTTTTGATTTTTGTTTTTCTTTTTTTTCTTTTGTTTTTGGTTTTCTCAACTTTTGAGAGAATTAGAGAAGAAGAAGAAAGGTGGGTGGGTTAGAATGAGATAGGTTATGGCCAAATGATATTTACAAAACCTTTTATACTTAGGTTTACTAGTTTCCAAAACAAAGCAAACCATTCTAATTCCATGCTTGTAAGTTTCAGGCAAGGTGATTAATTTTTGTTTAATTTTGTAACATTAATCCTTTATTACTATAATAAAGGATATGTTACAAAAAAAATTGCAATTGCCTTTCATAAAGAGCAATTACTCAAATTAATCAAACACCTTCCAAAACCTTTTAGGAAAATCAAAAATCAAAAATTATATTTATTAATTAAATAATATAATTTAATAACATGTAATTAATAATCATTAAATAATTATTAAAACTATATACTAACCTTTTAATATATAGTATCAAGTGTGACATATTAATATTATTAATCATATTAATAATATTTATACTTATGTGAGTATATAATTGGACTATCCAATTATACTAAATCTGCTATAGTATATCGAGCTAGCACGGGGACCAAATGGACCTACGGTTCCGAGCTCCAATAATCTCAAAATATTAATTAAGCTCTGAATTAAATATTCTGAATTATTAACTCCGGGCTATTCCACTAAAAACCCGAAGTTGCACTCTCATTGCCGTAGATGATATATTAAGCCGAACCAAGTCGGTGTCCATCGATATAGTCACTACATATAGATTAACCCTTCACGAGTATCTCGTAATTAGAGCAAGGTCATAATGTCAGTTATACCCCTCTAATTATTTTTACCTTAAGTACCATTGATTCTCTAATTAATGATTTATTCATAAACATTATGAATTTTAATCTTTCTATTCATAATAGAAAGACTTGAGCGCTTTAACTGTTCAAGTACCGAATCAACCCTTAAGAAAGATACTTCTTTACTTCTCGCAAGAAGGAGAGAACTCCATATCTCTGTAAAACATTCCTAGCTACACAACAGACCATGCCCCCAAAGTACGTAGCTATTGGTCGGGACTGCTACACCAACCTCACCTTTGTAAATCAAAGGACATAGCCTGTCATGTAGGAGTTCGTAGTACACTCAGGATTAAGATCAATCCATATATGACCATCTAGTAGATCGAAATGACTTTCTTTGTTTAACGGATATTATAAGAATGTCATTTCCATCTAGGTCCAGTCCTACATGATCACATCATACATGGTGCCTCAATTCTCGTGTCCCTACATGGACGATCCCGGATCAAGGTCGCCATACAAATATAGAATGGACCGCAGCTATAGATAAACCACAAACAAAGTACCCGCTTCGTTAGCTCTCTATGGACTATTTAAGATTACTAACTTCAGACTTAAATCCTCTTGTGTATGACACTCATACACTAAGTCTGAAGGTACATAAGTAATATAGGGTATTCAAGATAATTTATAATATGCGAATATTAAACAAACACTTTGATAAATGAATAATGCATCATTTTATTTCAAAACACATAAAGCCATTTACATTACACGTAGCTCTAAGGCATACATCCCAACAGAACTATCCTATTGGATTTGAATGATATGTCTTCTAAGTCATAACTAAGATTATACTCTATTTTGTCTGCATGGACTCTTACTTTACGATAAACTATTTCACATTACTTGAGCTCACAATGAGTTAGCAACTAAGACCTTCGTCAAACTGATCGTTAATTATTTAGCTCATTAGTATGCATTACTCTTTTTCTTATCATAATATCTATTTCATGCATGATACCTCTTGAATTCTTGATTGAGTGGCAATTCCTTGTTCTTGTTTCATAACAGTTCTATTGGATACTTAATACTACTGTCAAATTACAACTATGATTATGCCTTATAGAAATTTCATTTTTAGACTTCTAACTATAGTCAACATTGCTTGTCTCCACCTAATTCTTCGTAACGAGTAATTTTTGAGCTTTTCTAGAAATATTAGCGTTTCCACTGGTTAAGCTTTTTGCATGTACTGATTCCATTCTGGTGCAAGGGTATAAAAGAATAATCTTTTGCATATTCCCTTAACGCTACTACGTATCACGAACTAGCATTCATCTTCATAATTTAACTATACAACTCTCTATTTTCTCACTAAGCTTTAATTACTTATGGGTTCTGTTTTTCCAAGTTCTCACTTCTCTGACTATCTATGGAGCTTAGCACTTTATAGTGCAGGGTCAGATTCTTCATGTACCTCTTGCTTATTAGTGTTATCTACTGAATGGCTTTGTACTAAGGAGGTCAATTCTGGGTAGCTTCTTTGGGATCCTTCTCAATTGACTAATGACTTAAAAGCAAAGTTTTAAGCTGAACTTAACTTTATGTATACTTTTGTTTAAACTATATTCCATGTCTCGACGTCGACGTTGGCAATTCGATTTTAGTTATAGTTCATATTTTGTTCATACTCTTACTTCCATTGTTACTATAAATTTTGTTAAGATATCCTTAACTTGTTCTCCATACCTGGTTACATCCTGAGATCTCCCTCTTTTATTGTTTCCGTATTCTTGCTTTATCAAGTGTTTTTAATCAGGTGAACTTATGGATTTTATCTTTATTCGATGTCCGTTTACGTAAATTATAACTTGATAACTCACACACTGTACCACATGCAGCATTAAAGTGAACTTATCTCCTCAATTCCATACAACACCACACATTTACCAAACCACCCATACCCGTGGCTAATGCGATACCAAACCCGTGCTGGTTAGGTCGACTTAAACTATGGCTGGTTACTTTACTTGGATTACGTAAATTAAGATGTAATAGAACTTTAGTTTTCTTCCGATACTAGGAAATCTTGTTAGTATACACTTTTGTCATTGTTTACCCAATATTCTCTCCTATTGTCGCCACATGTCGACAGTTCCATTTCCGAACCTTTTTGTTATCTAGACAACTTCTCTTTTAAATCTCTCACTTAGGGCTATTTTCCTCTTTCATTCTGCTCTTGTACTATATTCAAAGGCTTTATGTTTCGACCTCTTTTCACTGCGCATACACTTGTTTCTGGAAGTTCTCGAGGCTAACATCAATGTCCATCTTTGATGTTGTTGCCCAACGAGGGTTGAGAGGGTGGGGATTATTCTGGAGTCTTCTGGTTGTGGTGTTCTCACTAGCTATTTATGCTGCAGTTGCGCGTTCTGCTTATGTATAAGCTTAGGACTCTCTCTTGTTTACATATCTGGTGTGGGTTCCCAGACATAGGTACTTATGCTAACAATTATCTAAATTACCTTCTTCAACTTTACTCGTAATTTATTTCTAGATATTGGTCATTCTACCTCTTACTGAGAACTTTCATAAGGTTTTTGCTCTCTCAAACTCCTACCATGTCTAGTAAATCTGTAAGAATGTGGTACCGGGTACGCACGTGTTCGGATAGTCCGATGACCGTATTTACTGCCAACATATCCATGGATCTCTTGGGTCGCTTCCCAAAGATTCACCAATGACATTTGACTTGAACAGATTTAATCTGGGATTAATTATGAGAGAGAAAATTAATATGGGATTAATTACGGTAATAATTTATCTGGGATTAAATTCGTCTAGAAGAGAGAACACGATTAATTTGTACTTAATCGGCAAAGTAAATTTAATAGTTAAATAGGATTTTACTATTTAATTTATTTAATTGGGCTAAAATAATATATTGGATATATTAATTGAAATTGGATTTCAATAAGGAATTAAAATTGGACTTTAATTCAAGCGAACGAATTAATTTGGAATTAATTCGTATGCGACTTTCGTAATAATTTTGCTAAGCATTATTATTTAATTAAATTGGATTTAATTAAGTCGCGACGGAAAATTCGTTTAATCGGATTAAACGAAACCGAGCCCAAAGTGTGCTGTGTAAGCCAACTTGAATTTGGAATTCAAAATTGGGTGGGACCCACAACTCACATCACATGTCAAATTGTGATGGTGGTAGTTGGCAATAGTGATTAGATTATTTAAACACACGACACAAAAGTCAAGACAACTATTCACCATCTTCTCTCTTCTCCATTCAATGGCCGAATTCTTCCTCTATTCCCTTTGAATTTTTGTTGTAAAAATTCATCAAAGCTAGCACTTTGGGAGTCAATTTAAGGTGATGAGGAAACTCACCCAAGAGTTTGTAACTCAAAAAGGAGGGCTTGAAGCTTCTACATCCATGGAATTTTGAAATCCTAAAACCGATCAATGTGAGTATTTTCGCTACTTTCACTTGATTTATTCACATTAGAATCATGTTTAGGATCCTTGGAAAATCTAAGAGACACTAACAATGGTATCATGAGCCACCGAAACTTGATTTTAAATTCTAGGGTTCTAAACTTTAATTTGGGGATTTTATGCTTAGACTGTGAAAATTCTAAATTGGTTGTTTGGTTGTGTTTGGATGATGATGAATTGGATTTGTGCATCTTTGGATTTGTGAAAAATTGATTGGATTAATTTACCCCAAAATTCACCACTTGGTCGAATACTATACCTTAGAAAATGCTCATGGTAAATTTTGAAATTTGATAATTGGATATGTTAAAAGCATGAAATGAATATTGATTGTTGATTTAATTGGATTGAAATCAAAATTGAATGTTATTTTATGCAATTTCTGTGAGCTTGAGTATGTTGGAATGAGTTGGTTTTGCTTCAATTTGTGTTGGACATGAATTGGATAATTGAGCATGATTAATTGGATTAATTAGTGTTTTGGAAACATTAGATTAATTGATTAATTGTGTTAATTACACTTTAATTAAAATAATGTAATATTTGGAATATTATGTTAACATAAATTAGTTTTTAAAATTGGATTGGGCTAATTTGTTATATTTGGGCTAATGGGCTTGGTTGGGCCAAGATTGGTTTTGGACAATTGGGTTGGATCCAATTGGGCCTAAAATCATTTCCATAAAGTCCAAATATTACTATTGGGCCTTTAAAAATTTAATTGGGCCTAATGGGCCTAAATTGATTTTTGGCATATGGTGATTCCTAAATGGGCATTGGCATCTTGGGTTTGATCCATAATGGCCAAAGCCCATGCCTAAAGAATTAGTTGAACGCCCATTGGACTTTAATTGAATAGTATTGGATGCTAATTGGGCCTTTGAGACCCATTTAGATTGGATTTGGAATTAAATATGAATTAGTATTGGATACAATTTAAATTGGATTTAAAATTATAGTTCGATATAATTCAAGAATACGTACTTTGAGTATTTATTCTTAAACGAGTTGGACTCGCGCAAATCAAATCATTGTTAGAACATTGGATGGTCATTAATCAAAGATTAATTAATTGGATTAGATTGATTGACAGCATGCTTTGTGTGAATACTTGGATGTATTTATATTAATAATGTATATCGGATGGATATTAGATGGGTGGGGGTAATTTTGGAAATTGTTGTAAGTATGGTACTTATTTATTAAATTGGACCTGCGTGTCCAGCCTTTCACATCTTTATCTCTTTGTATTTCTCTTCTCACCAATTCCCCTCAATGCAAATGAGGTTTCTTTTAGTATTATGTAATTGGGTAGAAGTATGTAAAGTGCTAGCGGGAGAGAGGAAAAAGAGTGATTTCTTCTAGGAACAAATTATATTATATATCCATCCGCATATCATTATTAATTTATTTGCGCCTTATTGTGCTTTTAGAATGCATGTTTAAAGGTGTATGATGAGACCTAATCAAAGATAATAAATTGGTTGCCAATTTATGCGAAAAACCCTCACTTTAATATTAAGCGATTTCCTTCCATTGAGTGGTTCTCTCTCAAGATCCAAGATTGGCATTGGTTTGTTGGCCAAAGTCAAGATCATTGTCCATCACGAATGTGTTTGAACCACGAAGGCTTTGTTATATATCGCATGTCTTGGGAAGTTGTGACTTGTTGGCCAAAGTCAAGGTCACTTCTGTACATCGACGTGGATTACAAGCTTTCCCACTATCAATGGGTCATGCTTAATTGGAATCATTAAGCTTGTTGAGCCAAAGCCAAGGCTTAGTTGATTCAGAGGAAAAGGTTAGGAAATATATATTGGATATATATTTTGGACTTAGAGGTCCACATACTGGATCTAGGAATTGGATGAGATCCAATTGATCTTAGAGATCTACCTAGTTAAATTTCATACAGCTTGTTGGCCAAAGTCAAGGTTGTGTGTTATTTAACGGGATCCTACCCCACTAGGAAATTGGGTTTCCCGAGTACTCAACAGAGAGTTAGAGGCTCGCCGAAAAATAGTGGGAGGCCAGTATTAAATTTACAATTTCGTTTAATACTTACTTACACGCGCTCTTTTATTTTATTTTATTTATCATTGTTATAAATATATTAGTTGGACTAATATTGATTATTGCTTTCTTTGAACAGTTAGACTGTACAAGACACTACTCCACTTGTAGTTGGTTATATAGTTGGACTATAATAACCATTACATTTTGAGTGTACCCGAAATCATTGATTGGATAGTTGGACTATTGCAATCGAGATGGTTGGAAAGATTAGCGTTAGGGACATCGTTATGGGCGATAATGTCTTTAACAACTCCAATTTTCCAGATTGGGAGATGAATCTCAGGATAGTCCTGGGAGCCGAGAAGTTACTCTATGGCATAGAGAAACCTCTTGGGCCTGAGCCCGGAGTTGAGTAAATAGTAGAGCATGAGTTTTGGAAGACTCATCGTGATGATAGCTTTAGTGCACAATCCGTCATGCTTGCCGCAATGACTCCGCAGTTTCGTCGTCAGAACAAATGATTGGATCCTTATAGTATGATGTTGAAATTGAAGGATCTTTATAGATCTAATCTTAGATCTCAGAAGTATGAATTGCGAAAGAAGCTCTTTCGCTCGCATATGTCAGAGGGTACATCTGTCGAGCACTATGTGTCACAGATGATTGCTGAAGTCGAACAGCTAGGTCAGCTGGGCATAACCTTCGAGGCCGAGACTTCTATAGATTTGATCTTACAGTCTATGCCCGAATACTGGGGCGGGTTTGTTATACATATAACATGATGAACCAAGAAAAGACTCTTGGAGATTTAATGGCGATGCTGAAAGAAGCAGAGCCAGAGCTTCTGAATGGCAAGAAGCGCGAGGCGCACCTTACTTCGACATCTCAAAAGGCCAAGGCTTGGCCGAAGGCTTCTGGGGGTGTGAAGAAAAGGAAGAAAAAGGGAAGGGCCAAATCATCGAAGTCTTCTGGGAAGAATAATGACATATCCCAAGACGTCTGCCTACATTGTAGCAAACGGGGTCACTGGAAGCGTGACAGCCTTGAGTACAAGATGGAGTTGAAGGAAGGGAAGACGGGCAAGGCTCCGGCTTCAGGTATGTTTGTTATAAACATGTCCACTACTAGTTACAAAAAATTAGATTTTTGATACTGGATGTGGTACTCACATATGTACTGATGTTGAGGATCTGCTGATTAGCAGGATACTGGCTTCAGGCGAGATCGACCTGCGAGTCGGAAACATGACGAGTCGCTGTTTTGGCCCTTGGGACCTATGTTTTGTATCTGCCCTTGGGGCATGTAATTACATTAGGTGACTGTTATTTCGTACCTAGTTTGACTGGGAACATCATCTCTGTATTTTGTTTAATCCGTTGCGGGTATACCTTTGTATTCTGGAACACTGGGTGTTTTGTATATAAATATAACATTTTGATATGTACAGCAGATGTTAATAATAGTCTTATATTTTGAATATAAATGAATCTCAAACATATAACATGACAAACAAAAAGCTCAAATTGAGTAATTCTAATGAGACTTATTTATGGCATTGTCGTCTTGGACGCATTAACAAGACTCGTATATCCACTATTTGGAAGAATGGAAACTTGGACGGATTTGATTCAAATTCAAATGACGTCTGCGAATCTTGTTTATTAGGCAAAATGCCTAAAACGCCTTTTAGCGGTAAAGGTGTACATGCCACCGAGCTGTTAGCCCTCACAGCCAGGCTAGAGGTGGATATCAATACTTTGTAACCTTTACAGATGTTGCATTGCGTTATGGTTATGTGTGTCTTATGAGACACAAGTCGGAAACTTTTGAGAAATTCAAAGAGTTTCGAAACAAAGTAGAAAAACAGACTGGCAAAAGTATTAAAAATATTGCGGTTGGACCATGGTGTAGAATACTTAAGCAATGAGTTTAAAGATTAATTGAAAGAGTATGGTATTCTTTCATAGTGGACTCCTCCCGGAACACCTCAATTGAAAGGTGTGTCTGAATGGAGAAACTGAACTTTGTTGGACTTGGTAAGGTCAATAATGAGTCGCACTGAGCTATCAATTTCCTTCAGGTGATACGCATTGAACAGTGCAATACTTATTTTGAATAAGGTTTCGTCAAAATCTATTGGACAGACTCCATATGAAATATGGATAGGAAAGAAACCGGGTTTCTCATTCCTGAAGATTTGGGGATGTTGGGCATATGTTAAACGTTTGGATGGTACCAAACTAGAACCCAAATCGGATAAGTGCCTATTTGTAATTGGTTATCCTAGGGAAACCAAAGGATATTATCTCCACAACCTATAAGAGAACAAAATATTTGTTGCTCTCCATGCGGTTTTCCTTATAGGAATTCCTAAATACAGTGGTAAGTGGGAGGAAAGTAGAACTCGATGAAAATAGGAGTGATACTGTTCCTGGCACCGACCCCCCCTCGGAACACGAACAGTTCATCAGGGATGAGACTGTTCCACAATCTTCTAATACACAAGAACTGCGTAGGTCGGAGAGAGTCAGAAAACAACCTTAAAGGTATGGGTTTCTGATCTCATGAAAATAACTCACTTGGGTTGGAAACTAAGCAAACCCCCAAGCATCTTTCTCAAAACCCCAAGAACTTTGAATACTGATTTTGTAGGAACAAAACCCAACCAAGATCAGCCCCTAACCACCATGAAACTCACATCCATGATAACCACAAGCATGAAATCAGATTGTATTTTGCTAGCAATGGAGACGCCACTAAGTTGACAAGCTTAGATAAGTCAATTTGAACTTGAAAAGGGGAATCCCTCCCTCAACAAGGTTTCGGCCATAGCCATGGAAAGCTCAAGCTTTTCTCTCTTTCAAAATGTTGTATATCACGTTTTTCCTCATAAAATTTACAAAGGAGAGTTATATAGTTAGGGTTACAAGAGAGTAAAATGACTAAAATGACCATAGAGCTTCAATTACCAAAATCCCTAAGTCAAGCACCTCAACCACGACCATTAAGGTCATTTTGCACCTAAATAAACTTAAAACAAAGATTAGAAGCTAATCTCACTTAAGCTAATTGAGGTGCTTACATGCTATAGTAAATTGACGTGCTTACTCAATAAGCAAGGTTCTAAGCATAATTAACCCTAATGGCCTCGTCAACTAGCTTAATTACATCAAAACTAAAGTCAACATATCAAACAAAATGATAAAATAATACAAGGTTTGGCCGAATTACAAAAGTGTCAAAGTTAGGCCAAATTCTCCATATAGGTTCTTGTCTTCAAAATGGCTTTGGAAGCTTCAATCAGATCTGATTTGGGCCAAGTGAAGTAGCTTATGGCCATCTCCATTGAAGCCCGCATGTGTCTCTGGTGTGTCCCTTACTTGTTTGTTGCAGTCGGCCATGAAACTCTGAGCTAGACCTTTTTTTTGATAAGGTAAGTATTATAACCAAAAGAAAACTATACAAAGAGCAAAGGGGCATACCCCAGGCAACTAGAGAGGACAAGCCCTCCTAGCAGAAAAGCCGAAAGGCTATAAGAAAATATCAACAGAAGATGTCATCGGGCAAGTGCCACGAAAGGTGAAGCCATTTATTGTCATAAGATGGTTTCACCTTGCGTAAAAAGCTAGCACGATTCCGAACATCAAAAACAATATCAAATAGAAGAGCAGAAACAGGCCTAATGACATGATCCAGGCCACACATGGAGCATCAAAGGACATGGCCAGCAATATAATGGAGCCATTGCAAGTACCAGAAGGGCCAATCACAAGACAGAAGGCCAAAAGAATCAGAGAAGCAATGGCGGGATTAGCTCAGAGTTTTATGGCCGACTACAACAAACAAATCAGAGACACACTAGAGACGTATGTGGGCTTCAATGGAGAGGGCCCTAAGCTACTTAACTTGGCCCAAATCAGTTTTGAATGAAGCCTTTGAAGACTTGAAGATTTTGGCCTTTTATTTTTGTAATTTCACCCTTAGGGACTTTTTTGTCCATTCACGCCCTTTAGGGTTTCAGCTTGTAACATATTTAAACTTTGTTTTTCTCTTCTTAGAGAGATCATTCACGAATTTGTAAGAAAACCTTGAAGCTCTTAAGCTTTGGCTTTGGCCGAAAATCTTGTAAGGGAGGGATTCCCCTTTTCAAGTTCAAATCGACTTATCTAAGTTTAGCAAGCTTAGTGGCGTCTCCATTGCTAGCAAAACATACTGATTTCATGTTTTTGAGTATCATGGGCAATGTTTCATGGTGGTTTAGGGCTGATCTTGGATGAGTTTTGTTCTTACGAAATCATTGATTAAGGTTCTTGGGGCTTAAGAAAAATACTTGGGGTTTGCTTGATTTTTTCGAATTTCAAGTGGGTTTCTTGTCACCTAAGAGGCATATCATGAGTGCGAGCATTCCTCTCCCTCCAAATATGGTAGACTGAGGCTGCAAAGGACAGACGAACCAATAGGTGACATAAAGAAGCATCGGTGAACTGACATAACCACTCAACAGTCTGACGCCAATCCCGGCGTCTCCAGTTTAACCCACACATAGCCAGAACAGACGACCATACCCTCGAAGAGAAAAGACACTGAAAAAAAGATGATCAATGTCCTCACTTGAACAACCACAGAGAATACAACGCGAGCAAGAAGAGATGCCAAACCTCATCAAACTATCATGAGTACAAAGGCCTCCCTGAATAGACATCCAAAGAAGAAAGGAATGGCGGGGAATAGCCTTCCGGAACCAAACAACTCGAGACCAATGCATCAAGGTTCCCCTAGTCCGCATGGCATTCCAGGCACTATCCACAGAAAATCTCCCACTCCTATCATCCTCCCAAACTAGCACATCATCCCTCAAACTAGAAGGAGACGGAAGATGGGACTGAGCCAAATCAACAAGGGCAGCAGACCTAGAAGGGGGCCAATGCCAAGCAGAATCAGAGATAATGGAAGCAACTGTGGCCATCCTATCCAAGCCAGAGTCATAAATCACTCTCTCACCCAACGTGTCCACAATCGGGCCCAGAGGATGCCAAAAATCAAACCAATAAAGTCTTCTCACCATTCCCAATCCTAACTCTCATCCGCCGCCGGGACCAAGAACGAAGCTCCAAGATCTTACGCCAACTCCAAGAGCAGTCAGTAGGACAAGGGACCTCCCAAAAACTTCTCCTCCTCAACAAATAAGAGTGAACCCAATTCGACCAAGAGGAAACCTGGCCAGAACAAAGAAACCAAATGTGCTTAATAATAGCCGCTCTATTCCAAGAATCCAAACTCTTAATCCCCAGCCCCCCCTCCTTAAGAGGTAAACAAACTTTGCTCCAAGCCACTCTCGCCCCAGAAGAGGTGAGCGCACTACCCTTCCAAAGAAAAGAACGCAGAATCGTCTCCACCTTCCTAACAACAGACTTAGGAAGAATAAATAAGGAAGACCAATAAACTTGAATGGAGAACAAAACAGACTTAATAAGCTGAAGCCGACCCGCATAAGAGAGAAACTTACTACTCCAACTCTTAGCACGCATAACAATACGATCCACAAGAGAAGCACAATCAGAGGCCCGAAGTTTAGTAGAGATCAAAGGGACTCCCAAATACCGCACTGGAAGGATCCCTACTTGGAAACCCAAAACATGACCCAGATGGCCTTGAATGGTAGGAGAGATACCAGAAGAGAAGAATTGACTTTTAGCTGGATTCGGGATTAAACCTGATAAACCACTGAACTGCCCGAGACAATCCTTGATCAAGGAAACCGAGGATACATCTGCATTACAAAAAATCATAAGGTCATCCGCAAAGCAGAGATGAGTAAGACGTTCCTTAGAACACCGCCAGTGGAACTTGAAACCTGGATTAGTAGCCATATTACGAAGAAGACCTGACAGAACTTCCATAGCCAAAACAAAGAGATAAGGAGACATAGGATCACCTTGTCGCAACCCACGACCCCCAGAGAAAAAACCATGCAACTCACCATTAATAGACACAGAGAACCTAGTAGAAGTATACATACTCCTGAATCCAACCCACCATCCTCTCTGGAATACCAACAATCCGCAAAACCTCAACCAAGAAATCCCAACGAACAGTGTCATAAGCTTTCATCAAGTCAATCTTAAGAGCACATCTCGGGGAACTGCCAGTCCGGTGATAATTCCGAACCAATTCCTGACACAAAAGAATATTGTCGCTGATACGTCTTCCCGCAACAAAAGCAGATTGATTATGACTGATCACAGAAGGAAGGATAACCTTGATTCTATTCGCAATAAGTTTAGCAATACACTTGTAAATAGTATTACAACAAGAAATAGGCCTATAATCCTTAACCTGGGAAGGGTTAGGAATCTTAGGAATCAGAGCAATAGATGTAGCATTAACC
Source organism: Zanthoxylum bungeanum (assembly GCA_019454045.1). NCBI lineage: Eukaryota > Viridiplantae > Streptophyta > Magnoliopsida > Sapindales > Rutaceae > Zanthoxylum > Zanthoxylum bungeanum. Next base: position 135,923 of record SKCR01032747.1, on the reverse strand, counting down.
TGCCTCAAAAGACGCCCAGAGGAAAAGAAGAGTGAATAGCACAAAGGACATCATTCCCCACAATATTCCAAGACTTCTTAAAGAAACCCGAATTAAACCCATCTGGGCCTGGAGCTTTATTGTCCTTCAACCCGAACAGGACAGCCTTAATCTCCTCATCTGAAACCTCCCTGGAAAGAGCCTCACTCTGCTCAGCCGTCACATGTCTATTAATAGCAGATTGAAGGGCCACCCTATCAAAATCCTGCTGACCATGCTGAGGACCTAAAAGGGTCTCAAAAAAAGAAACAATCTCACCTCTAACCAAAACATCTTCCTCCACACGGGTCCCATCCTCCTTAGTTATAGAAGTAATCTTACTACGACCGTGAAAACTCTTCATAGCGGTAAAGAAGAATTTAGTATTCTGATCCCCAAGGTTAAGCCACTGAACACGAGATTTCTGTCTATTGAAGCCTTCCTCAGCCCGACTCAAATCACCATACAGTAACGAAAGACGAGCTTCTTCAGCTAGCAAAGCAGGGTCACTAGGGTAGTCCTGTAAAGCACACTGCACTCTGTCCAACTCCTTCCTAATCTCCAAAACTTGACACGGAATCTTAGAGAAATGCTCAACATTAAATTTCTTCAATGCCAACTTAACACTCTTCAGCTTACAACATAAACGGAACATCGGAGTACCAGGAACATCAATATCCCACGCCTTAGCCACAACAGAGAGAAAATCAGGATGATCAACCCAGAACTCAAAGAACTTAAAGGGGATTTTCCTCTTAGGGAGCTCTGCAAGCTTAACAACCATAGGAGAATGATCAGAAATCCGGGGAGGAAGAAAGCGGGCAGAAGAACCCGGAAAGAGACACTCCCAAGAAGAATTAACAAGAACACGGTCCAACTTACGCCAAATAGGAGACTGAATCTGCTTATTAAACCAAGTAAACTGACAACCAGAGAACTGAAGATCATCCAACCCAGCCTGACCCAAACAGCAGCCCAAATCATCTTTCCAAGCCGGCCAAGCCACAGACCCACCACAATGCTCAATCGGAGAGCGGATGGCATTGAAGTCTCCCAAAACAAGCCACGGGGAATCATAAAAAACACTACCACCAGAAGTCAGGTCAGCCCAAAGATCCCGACGCTTCTCGTAGTCACACTCACCATAAACCACCGAAACTACACAATTCCACATCCCAGAGATATGAGTCACACTACAATGAATAACTTGAGCTGAAGAATGAATAATGCTAACATCAATGTCACTAGGGTTCCAACAAACCCAGATACGACCAAACGGGCTAATATCAGAGTGGCAAAAAAACTTCCATGAAGGATTAATCGCACGAGAGATATTCATAAAATTAACCTCCTTAACCTTGGTTTCAACTAAACCACACAACGAGAGCTTCTCATCACAAAGAAACCTCCTAACTTCAGCATGTTTTAATGGGTCATTGAGACCCCGAATGTTCCAACAACCAAAAATCATTAAAACAGAGAAGAATAGAGCCAAACCTAACAAATCAGCGTCGACGACCCCCCCTAGGGGACTGCCGTTTCTGACTCCTCTTACCACCAGAACCCTTTCTAGATTTGTTACCATAAGCCAATTTCTTGAAATCCAGAGAGTCAATATAGCCTTATTAGCCAAACTGTTAACCATGGGATTAGGCGAATCATAAGCTACAGAAGGCGAGCACTCAGCTAAATCAGGTTTAGGAAGATCCTCAACAAGATGTGAAGAAGCAAGGGAACACTCGCCTTTCATATTTCCATCTGTCTGCACAGAAACTGTCTCAGAAGAAACCACAGGCAAAGAAGGAGCAACCAGAGTCGAATCCAACCCATTAGCAGAACACTCACCCAAAACAAGAGTCCTGTCAGCATACTGAGGCATATCACCACTCGACCTAATAGGAGTGGTCACAGAAGCTCCCTTACCATTCTTCTTTTTAGTGACCGGGATCCAGGCACCCGCCTGATCCTTAGTAGTGTCAACCATAACATCTTTATCCATAGACGGAATAGAAGGCTTGGGAATTCCAGACTGAGAAGGTTTATTAACCTCCTTACTAGGAGCCTTTTTAGGGCAAGAATTCACCGAATGGCCAAAAACTTCACAAGTGGAACATTTCACAGGAACCCATTCAAACTCAACCCTAATAGGTACCCTAGTGCCATTAGGGTTTTGGAAAACAATCTCCTCGACAAGGGGGTCCGAGCATCAATCTCAACACAAACACGAGCGAAACTGAGCCGTTTCCTGGAAAGGGTAATATGGTCAGCATTGAGAGGTCTCCCAACAGCACTAGCCACACAACTAATCCCTTTCGCCGTCCATAAAGTAAAGGTAGATCAAAGAGTCTGATCCAGACCGAAACCTTGAACAAGTCCTCCTTAGTCAAAGATAATTCAGGATGCCAAAGTTTGAGAATCAACGGTCTATTAGCCATATGCCAAGGGGCTCCGTCCAACACCACACTAGCCTCTTGAAGGCTCTTAAATCTAAACAAAAAGAAACCATTATCGGAGGTAAGAACCTCAAGCAAACCTAGCCTTCCCCATAACTTATGTGCAATAGAGTTGACAGTTTGAAAGGGTAGTCTTTTTCCCACAAAGTAACCAACTAATGTACTTCGCCAGTACACACTACCTTCTTCAATAACTTCAGCAGGGGGGCACACGACAACCTTACCATCAATAATATTTGGTTTGATATAATGTAAAGCAGTTGAAGAACTTGACGAAACAAAAGGATCAACTCCTTTAGGTCCATTCAACGCGGAAGCATAACTCTTAGGGCAACCAGAATAACCCCCCTCTACAACTACAGGAGCCTCAAGCACAACAACCTGACTCACACCTAAAGCATCACCAGTCACACTTCTACCTGTCCACTGGGCAACATTCTGCCCCAAAACAACACCATTCACAGTACCTGCATCAAATGCTGATACTGCCGTGGGTAGCAACTCCTCACCATTCACAAAAACATCACCAATCTCAGTTACACCCTTCACAGTCCCTGCATCAAACGATACTGCCACTGCCGATGACTTCATCTCCTCACTAACAGGTTTCCCAACAATTTCTTGGCCAGAAGCCACTACCGGCATTGAATCATAGCCCAACAAAACAGAGTCAACAGAACCAGGAGAAGAAATCACACTGGACGACTTACCGAGAACAATATCATCAGTTCCCGAAGAAATCAAATGCCGAGAAACACAGGCAACCAGCGCCGATGAAGACATACCAGACGAAGAAACAGGGGATAAAAAGCCAGGATCCACAGGCTGAGTAGTACCGGCAGTCACGGAAGCACCACGAGAAGCAAGATCCAACCCAGGTCCAGACTCGGCTGAGGGAACAGACACCTGAGCGCATACATCAACCGAAGAACAAAGAGCTAGACCTGCCATTACTTCTCTGATAATTTTTGGTCTTCTGTCTTGTGATTGGCCCTATTGGTACTTGCAATGGTTCTACTTTAATGTTGGTCATGTCCCTTGGTGCTCCAAGTGTGCCTTGGTTCATGCCATTCCCTCCCTTTTGAAAAGGATTCGACCTCGAATCTATACCTGCATCAAAAATAAAATAAGTCAGAAACATTAAACATTGCAGGAACACCATACTCACCAGGAAGATCAAACCTGTAAGCATTGTCATTGATCCATTCCAAGACTTGAAATAGACTGACAAGAACTCACTTGGGTTGGAAACCAAGCAAACCCCAAGCATCTTTCTCAAAACCCCAAGAACTTTGAATACTGATTTTGTAGGAACAAAACCCAACCAAGATCAGCCCCTAACCACCATGAAACTCACGTCCATGATAACCACAAGCATGAAATCAGATTGTATTTTGCTAGCAATGGAGACGCCACTAAGTTGCCAAGCTTAGATAAGTCAATTTGAACTTGAAAAGGGGAATCCCTCCCTCAACAAGGTTTTGGCCATAGCCATGGAAAGCTCAAGCTTTTCTCTCTTTCAAAATTCTGTATATTACGTTGGTTCTCAAAAATACAAAGAAGAGTCATATAATAAGGGTTACAAAAGAGTAAAAAGGCTAAAATGACCCTAGAGCTAAAATTACCAAAAGCCCTAAGTCAAGCACCTCAACCACGACCATTAAGGTCCTTTTGCACCTAAATAAACTTAAACAAAGATTAGAAGCTAATCTCACTTAAGCTAATTAAGGTGCTTACATGCTATAGTAAATTGACGTGTGCTTCCGGCTAAGTACAAATCTAAGCATAATTAAGCCTAATGGCATAATCAACCATGCTAATTACATCATAAATAAAGTCAAAATGTCGAGCACAAATGACAAAAATGCCCCCATTTGGCCGAATTCAACATAGTCCCAAAATGGGTGAAATCGGGTCAAAAGGGTGCTGGTGCTGAAGTTGCTCTGCTATGCTTCAGTCTGAGCTGATCTGGGTCAAATGAAATAGCTTGGGGACCTCTCTGGTTATGCCCATATGTGTCTCTGGTGTGCACTTGACTTGGTTGTTGCAACTGGTCACATAGCTCTGAGCTAGTCCCGCAAAGGCCTCTCTGATCTTCTTTGCTCTTTGGCGTGTGATTGGCCCTGTTGGCAATTGCATGGGTTCTTCCAAGTTGTTAGCTGCATCCTGTAATGTCTCTGGTGTGTTTGGACTCATGTCATAGACCATCTCCTCTTGGTTGCAACTTGGATATTTGTTATTGAGCAAAAAAGAATGGCGGGGAATGGCCTTCCGGAACCAAACAACTCGAAACCAATGCACCAAGGTACCCCTAGACCGCATAGCATTCCAGGCACTATCCACAGAAAATCTCCCTCTACTATCATCCACCCAAACCAGCTCATCCTCCCTCGAGCTAGAAGGATTCGGAAGAAGGGCCCGAGCCAGATCAACAAGGGCGGCAGACCTAGATGGGGGCCACCGCCAAGAAGAATCAGAAACAATGGAAGCAACTGTAGCCATCCTATCCAAGCCAGAGTCATAAATCACTCTCTCACCCAACGAATCCACAATCGGACCCATAGGATGCCAAAAATCAAACCACAATAAAGTCTTATCACCATTCCCAATCCTAACTCTCATCCGCCACCGGGACCAAGAACGAAGCTCCAAAATCTTACGCCAACTCCAAGAGCAATCTGTAGGGCAAGGAACCTCCCAAAAACTTCTCCCCCTCAACAAATAAGACTGAACCCAATTCGACCAAGAAGAAACCTGGCCAGAACAAAGGAACCAAATGTGCTTAACAATAGCCGCTCTATTCCGAGATTCCAATCTCTTAATCCCCAACCCCCTCCTTGGAAGGTAAACAAACTCTACTCCAAGCCACTCTCGCTCCAGAAGAGGTGAGCTCACTACCCTTCCAAAGGAAAGAACAGAGAATCGTCTCCACCTTCCTAATAACAGATTTAGGAAGAATAGATAAAGAAGACCAATAAACTTGAATGGAGAATAAAACAGATTTAATGAGCTGAAGCCGCCTAGCATAAGAGAGAAACTTACTACTCCAACTTTTAGCACGCATAACAATACGATCAACAAGAGAAGCACAATCTGAGGCCCAGAGTTTAGTAGAAATCAAAGGGACTCCCAGATACCACACTGGAAGAATCCCTACTTGGAAGCCCAGAACAAGACGCAGCTGGTCCTAAAGGGTAGGAGAGATACCAGAGGAGAAGAAATGACTTTTAGCTAGATTCGGGATTAAACCTGAAAAACCACTGAACTGCCTGAAACAATCCTTAATCAAGGAAACCGATGAGGCATCCGCTTTACAGAAAATCATAAGGTCATCCGCAAAGCAAAGATGAGTGAGACGGTTCTTAGAACACCGCCCATGGAATCTGAAATCATGATTAAGAGCCATTTTATGAAGTAAGCCTGACAGAACTTCCATAGCCAAGACAAAGAGATAAGGAGATATAGGATCACCTTGTCGCAACCCGCGACCCCCAGAGAAAAAACCGTGCAACTCCCCATTAATAGACACAGAAAACCTAGTAGAAGTCATACACTCCTGAATCCAACCCACCATCCTCTCTGGAAAACCAACAGTCCGCAGAACCTCAACCAAAAAGTCCCACCAGTCCGATGATAATTCCGAACCAATTCCTGACACAAAAGAATATTGTCGCTGATATGCCTACCCGCCACACCCACTTGCCGGGGTCAAACACAATGCATTGGAAACCTATTATTCTTACCAACTCTGTCTTCCATTTATCCTTCAAACTCCTATGCGTGGTATTAGTTATAGCTTTCCATTCATCACACATATGCCAAATTCCATCTTTCTTAGGCATTATTTGGTACTTTATCCCTCTAATGTGTGGAAGCCCACTTGGGATGTCCTTTGTGAGCACTTCTCCAAACTCTTGTAAAAGAGAAGAAATAGAAACTAGAAGTAAAAGGTCAGTGTTAGCATCATATACATGCTGATCCTTATAGACTACCAACAGAATAAGCTGGCTAGCCTTGTAAGCCTTTCTCACTCCACTCTCACTAATGTGGAAGCCCTTTCTAACTATCTTTTTTATTTCCCCCTCTAGGTCACTCAGACTCCCTTTAAGAACACTCACAGTTTGGGCAAAAGGTTCCTCACCACACTCAACTCTAGCTCGATTTTTCTCTTTACTATAGTAGGCTATTAGTCTCTTTGGTTTAGTCAAGTCGAGAATGAATTCACCATGAAGTACAAGTCCTATAAATAGTAGCAAAATAAAATAACCTCTGTTTGCAGTCACATCATGAAATGATAAGAAACTCCTGCAAATAAGAAACTCCTGCAAAGAATAAATACAAATAGTAGGCAAAGAAATATTAGTTAAATCCAACTCAGTCTCAAACATATTTTCTTCACCCGCACTCTCAATTTGCTCACACCCATACTTTACTTCACTCTCCTTTGTTTCCCCCAAGGTTGGGCTTTCTCTCTCATTTTCTTCCTCACTAATTTTGGCCCCACAAATGATCTTACTCTCATTAGATCTCTTGGCCACAACTCCATCTTGTTGTTGTACAGTCTCATCCATAACAAATTCTTCAATCATCTCATTACTCATGTCATTCTCTGATGGCTCTACAAAATGAACTTTCTTAATGTTACCATGTCTCTCACTACTCGTACTCCTCTGAAAATATAACACATCATCATATGCCTGTTGTGGTGTTAAAGGAATCAGATTAATGATTTTTCGACTACACTTAACTTTATATCTATTCCTGTCCATATCATATGTCACCTCGTTAACTTGTACCAAGGCTTGCCCAATGATATATGTGTAGTACTCATAGGAACTACATCACACACCACCTCATCAAATATTTTCCCCCAACAGCAAAACAAACCACAACTCTATGACTAACCTCAACCTCGCCAAATTCACTCATCCACAAGTAAGGTCTGTCAAGAGGTATCAATGGTAACCCCAACTTTTCCACTAGTGTAGTATTAGCTAAATTGGTAGGATCCTTTCTGTTGATGATCATACTACACGCTCTAGTCTTGATGTGGCATCTCGTACGGAAGACTAAGGGAAAACTATTTTGGAAATTTCTATCCATGGTCTCAAATTCCATATCCATCTCAAAACAAAACAAACAGATTAGTAATAACAAGAAAGTAAAAAAAAAATATATAAATCCTCACAATCTCAAGTGTTTACACTCGAATGATATCACTCCACTTGTGTTTGCACTCTATTGGCTTTTACCTGATATTGCGCTCACACTCACTGCCTTTTACCACTCTTGAGTTCTTCCTCAATTCAATTACAAATCAACTCAATTCCCAGAATGGTCAACTAAGGTGTAGTCCACAAGCTAGCAGAAACACAATGTATAAATAGAGCAGGTGGAATAAAGCAAATCAAATAAGTGATTACAGAGACTCAATCGAAAGAAACCTATAGCTAGAGTGCTCAGAATAAGAAAGAATGACGAGTTAGCTAAATGCAATAAATAAGCAAGCAAGCAATCAACGTGTCACTAAAGCAATCTTGTGGTCACTCGCTATAGTGTTTGAGCTCACCTTTCTTTTCTTCTCACACACACTCACAAGTGTTTACACTCCAATGAAACACAATGAAGCACAAAGGATTTCAATTCGGCTATAACACAAATATAGTCTTTCAAGCTCAAACCAATACAAACCAAATCAAATATTAATGTAACTCATGTAAAGCAATCCAATCAACTTGCAAATGGTCTAATCAAGCTAAACACAATGCGACCAATTCTTTTTTTTTTCTTTTTTTTTACAAACAAGTAGGTGACCCAGCTGCTTACGTAAGTAGCTTACAAGTAGGTCAAGTAAGCATGTCAATTCGGCAATGGTAAGTTACAAACCAACTAAACACTTTTTCCAACTAACTTTTTTTTTGGATAAGGTAAGTATTATAACCAAAGAAAACTATACAAAGAGCAAAGGGGTATACCCCAGGCACTAGAGAGGACAAGCCCTCCTAGAAAAAACCAAAAAACTACAAAGCCAAAAGGCTACAAATGAATCAACAGAAGATGTCCACGGGAAGGTGCCACGAAAGGTGAAGCCATTTATTGCAGCAGATTGCCTCTTCAAGCACCTCTCAAATGCAATGATGGCTACTCAAGTTTCCATGTCAAGCTCATGAGTGCTTCCATTTTCAATGTCATGCTAATGATTTCAACACAAATCCAATGTCAAGCTAATGATAGCTCACACAAATCAGCAAGCACACTTGTTAATTCATGCTTCAACATAAGCACATCAAGCATCTTACTCACGGCAATATGTGTAACAAAGCAACCAGACTTGTCTCACAAAGTTAACAACACACAAGCATAAGTAAACTTCAAGAGTAAGTCACAGCCTCATCAATCCATAAGCATTTCATTTTGTTTCAACACTCATTCACTCAAATGCCTCACCACAGCACTCAAACACACTTGTTTTCCTCACACTTCACAAGATTGCAACAACTTCACAAAGATTGCAAACAAGCTAGTTCACGCAAATGCTAGGAGTAATGAAGTGCAATCTGATTTTCTCAAAGTAGATATGAACAATACCTATTGAAAACAAGCTAAGTGACATGCATATGGCAAGAACAAAGCAAGGGTGGTTTTGGTTCTTCCTTGGCCGAATATAACCTGATGCATTTTTTTTTCTTGACACAAACAACTACACAATGATGATAACCAAGTGCTAATAGCATGGATACATATTTGAATAAAGAACACAAAAGCCCTAAATTTAACCTAATGGCTAAAACACAACATGATGAAATACTCAAAATTATCACAAACTACTAAAGGGAAGATTGTTATTCATGCAACAAGGATCACAAATCTGCAAGAAACAATAAGAAACAACAAATAACATACAAGAACACCAATGGCCGAAACTTGAGGACAAATTCCTTAATGGCCGAAATCAACAACAACAACAAAAACAAAGATGAATACAAGATTAAACAACACAAAGGATAGGAAATCAGATCTCAGAACCCTAAGCTCTGATACCAAATGACAAGAACTCACTTGGGTTGGAAACCAAGCAAACCCCCAAGCATCTTTCTCAAAACCCCAAGAACTTTGAATACTGATTTTGTAGGAACAAAACCCAACCAAGATCAGCCCCTAACCACCATGAAACTCACGTCCATGATAACCACAAGCATGAAATCAGATTGTATTTTGCTAGCAATGGAGACGCCACTAAGTTGCCAAGCTTAGATAAGTCAATTTGAACTTGAAAAGGGGAATCCCTCCCTAAACAAGGTTTCGGCCATAGCCATGGAAAGCTCAAGCTTTTCTCTCTTTCAAAATGTTGTATATCACGTTTTTCCTCATAAAATTTACAAAGGAGAGTTATATAGTTAGGGTTACAAGAGAGTAAAATGATTAAAATGACACTAGAGCTAAAATTACCAAAAGCCCTAAGTCAAGCACCTCAACCACGACCATTAAGGTCCTTTTGCACCTAAATAAACTTAAAACAAAGATTAGAAGCTAATCTCACTTAAGCTAATTGAGGTGCTTACATGCTATAGTAAATTGACGTGTTTACTCAATAAGCAAGGTTCAAAGCATAATTAACCCTAATGGCCTGGTCAACTAGCTTAATTACATCAAAACTAAAGTCAACATATCAAACAAAATGATAAAATAATACAAGGTTTGGCCGAATTACAAAAGTGTCAAAGTTAGGCCAAATTCTCCATATAGGTCCTTGTCTTCAAAATGGCTTTGGAAGCTTCAATCAGATCTGATTTGGGCCAAGTGAAGTAGCTTAGGGCCCTCTCCATTGAAGCCCGCATGTGTCTCTGGTGTGTCCCTTACTTGTTTGTTGCAGTCGGCCATGAAACTCTGAGCTAGACCTGCCATTGATTCTCTGATCCTTTTGGTCTTCTTTCTTGTGATTGGCCCTGTTGGTACTTGCAATGGTTCTACTTTAATGTTGGTCATGTCCGTGGTGCTCCAAGTGTGCCTTGGTTCATGTCATCTCACCTCATGTAGATATAAATCTTATTGAGGAATACAAACCGGTTATGTATAAGGAAGTGATACAAGGTATCGACTCCACTTTATGGCAAGTTGCCATGAAGTCCGAAATGCATAGGCTATGATTTGGTCAATTAGATCCGGAGCAGTTCTGGCAGTGAAGAGGAGTTATTTTAATGGTTTTGACAAGAACCCATTTCTCCGGGCATCATCAAGAAACACACAAAGAAAATCATAGAATCCTTCAACGTTGTACAGTCCAAGCGGTTTCTGGTGTATTGGTTTGAGCTTGTGCTTAGCTTGATTAGACCATTTGCAAGTTGATTGGATTGCTTTACATGAGTTACATTGATATTTGATTTGGTGTGTATTGGTTTGAGCTTGAAAGACTATATTTGTGTTATAACCGAATTGAAATCCTTTGTGCTTCATTATGTTTCATTGGAGTGTAAACACTTGTGAGTGTGTGTGAGAATAAAAGAAATGTGAGCTCAAACACTATAGCGAGTGACCACAAGATTGCTTCAGTGACACGTTGATTGCTTGTTTGCTTATTTATTGCATTTAGCTAACTCATCATTCTTTCTTATTATGAGCACTCTAGCTATAGGTTTCTTTCGATTGAGACTCCGTGATTACTAATCTTATTTGCAAAAGAACTCAAGAGTGGTAAAAGGCAGTGAGTGTGAGCACAGTATCAGGTAAAAGCCAATAGAGTGCAAACACGAGTGGAGTGATATCATTCGAGTGTATGCACGTGAGATTATGATGATTTACATATTTGTTTTGCTTTTTATTATTTCTAATCTGTTTGTTTAGTGTTGAGATGGCAGGTCCAAGTTTAAATATTGATGATAAGATCGAGGTTTTGGATACTTTCAAAAGTGATATCCAAGATATTATGAGTGATTATAGAAGATCTTATGAGAAATGGAAAAAGACTTGGAAGGTAACTAAATATGCAGTGAATGAAGAGAGTACTCAACAACCAAAAGCTATTGAAGTTGTGTGTAATGAAGTGAGAAGCACTTGTGATGTTGAGTGCATAGCGAATGAAAACACTTGTGAGGCCTTGAATGTTGTGAATTGTGTTATAAGCGACATGGTAAGTGAAAATGCTTGTGAGACCGTGAGCATTGAGGGAGTAAACACTTGTGAGGTAGTGTGCTTTGAGGTTGAAAAACATAGTGAAGCTGAGCAGGTGTGTGAGGAGGTCTTTGCAAGTGTGGTTGAGATAGTGGCCATGAGTGATGATGAAGCTGTGAGAGCTGGTGAAAAGAAAGTAGATGTGGTAGTGAAGTTTTTCCATAACATTTTCTCTATTGTTTATGCTTTTTCATCGCAGGTACAAGTGGTCAAGTATGATTCTTTTATATTTCAATAGCATCGTCCAATTGATTTTGTCATAACTATCTATGATCCGGGTTCGGATTCGAGGACGAATCCATTTCAAGAGAGGGAGAATGAAATGATCCAAGGGACAACATTTGACATGAATGCAGTCATTCAAGGAACATTAGAGCCTTTGCAATTGCCAACACACGCCAAATAGCTAAGAAGATCACAGACGCAATAGCGGGGCCAAAGTTTGCATATAAAAGATGCATTCATCCTTCTAGTTTTTACTTGCCTTATGAGATTGATTATGATTCTAATTCCTTAACTCCTATGGATTTATTATCTTTGATTCTTATTAAGCTTGGGAGTATGAATGATAAGGGAAAGGCAGAGTTGGTGAGAATAATAGGTTTCCAACGCATTGTGTTTGACTCCGGCAATTGGGTGTGGCTTTATATGCAAGAGGAAAAGATCCAAGCTACAATCGAGAGGAGATGGACCTTTTCAAGTCTTGGAAAGGATCAATGACAATGCATATAAGCTGGATTTGCAAGGTAAGTACAATGTATCTGCTACTTTTAATGTTTCTGACTTAACTCATTTTGATGCAGGTTCAGATTCGAGGTCGAATCCTTTTCAACAAGGAGGGAATGACATGAGTCCAACCACACCAGAGACATTACAGGATGCATCTAATAACTTGGAGGAACCCATGCAGTTGCCAACAGGTCCAATCACATGCCAAAGAGCAAAGAAGATCAGAGAGGTCTTTCCGGGACTAGCTCAGAGCTATGTGACCAGTTGCAGCAACCAAGTCAAGTGCACACTAGAGACACATATGGGCATAACCAGAGAGGTCCCCAAGCTATTTCATTTGACCCAGATCAGCTCAGACTGAAGCATAGTAGAGCAGCTTCAGCACCAGCACCCTTTTGACCCGATTTCACCCATTTTGGGACTATGTTGAATTCGGACAAATGGGGGCATTTTTGTCATTTGTGCTCGACATTTTTACTTTATTTATGATGTAATTAGCATGGTTGACTATGCCATTAGGCTTAATTATGCTTAGATTTGTACTTAGCCGGAAGCACGTCAATTTACAATAGCATTTAAGCACCTTAATTAGCTTAAGTGAGATTAGCTTCTAATCTTTGTTTTAAGTTTATTTAGGTGCAAAAGGACCTTAATGGTCGTGGTTGAGGTGCTTGACTTAGGGCTTTTGGTAATTTTAGCTCTAGGGTCATTTTAGACTGTTTACTCTTTTGTAACCCTTATTATATGCCTCTTCTTTGTATTTTTGGACAACAAACGTAATATACAGAATTTTGAAAGAGAGAAAAGCTTGAGCTTTCCATGGCTATGGCCGAAACCTTGTTGAGGGAGCTTTTCAAGTTCAAATTGACTTATCTAAGCTTGGCAACTTAGTGGCGTCTCCATTGCTAGCAAAATACAATCTGATTTCATGCTTGTGGTTATCATGGACGTGAGTTTAATGGTGGTTAGGGGCTGATCTTGGTTGGGTTTTGTTCCTACAAAATCAGTATTCAAAGTTCTTGGGGTTTTGAGAAAGATGCTTGGGGTTTGCTTGGTTTCCAACCCAAGTGAGTTCTTGTCATACTAAGTGCGTATTCCTTGTAGCTAAGACTCAACCCAATTCATGTGCTACTTCTACGTATTATGGCTTAACACCAACACTAGTACCGCAAAACACACATATGTTTTCAACTCATCTTCTTGAAGTGGCTTCCATGTTTTACTCTAGATGTCTTCAAAAGTGCAATGATGAGTTGAATTTATAACACCTGAAAAGGGTGAGTAGAATAATAGCACTAGTACATGCCAAATGACAATTATTAGTTAAATAGTAAAATAAATCGTGATAGTCAAAAATGTCTGGATCATGTCGGAGAAAATAAAAGAAAACAACAAAACAAATCACAATTATTAGGAAAAGACAAAGAGATATAATATGTACAAGAAAAGTAGCGGCTTGATTGACGTCTATGCGTCAGGGATAAGCTTCCCATCCAATTTTCTTATAAATTGGCAAACATGGTCTTTTTGAGTCAGATTCCCAAGACTTAACAGTTGTCTTTCTTTTTGGAATTGTGTATGCAATTTGCGAATGGCTATATGAACATATCCACTGGGATGCGTCTAAGAGTCGAAGATATATTATCTACAAACTCCTTACTCAAGCCATCCTTTATGAATTTAATTTTGTCTTCGCGATTATCAGACACCATTCCTAAGGAACGACAACGAGTATTGCAATTCCAGCGTGCACATTTGTAACAAACACCCATTTGTTTAGCTCTACATTTCTTTGCATATGTGTTTCTTCCAAAACTAGGCAGATGTGAAATAAAAGAGTCAGAAGACTTACCTACCAATCGGACCCGTGCTTCAATTACCCAACGAATATCATTAGGAACACCATGGATCGTTAGTAATCTCATCCATTTTAAGCGAGCTTTGTAGACTTTCATTAGAGAGTTTTGAGGGAGAGAATAAAATTGCTTATGAAGATTTGTGAGAACTTCTTCCATTCTTAAATGTCTTAATTTGCAAAAACTAAACACACAAAATTAAATCACACCAAATCACAATATATACACAAATTGCATGGGTTGCCTCCCTGCTAGCGCTAAGTTTAACGTCGACAGCTAGACGTGACTTCTTGAACGTTAGGCTGGATCTGAAAGTGTGACACTTTCTTTTTGTCGCTCAAATGATTCTCCCCAGTAGTGCTTAACACGCTTGTTTTTAACCTTGAATGTTTTGTTGGAGTCGGGATCATATATCTCAACGGCTCTGTCTGGTAAAACCTTGGTGATCACAAATGGACCTGACCACCGTGATTTTGCTTCCATGGGAAGAATTTCACCCTTGATTTGTTTAACAGTACCTTCTGCCCTGGTTCCAGTTGTATGTGCACTAACATCTCATCATGTCTCTTCTTGGCCTTTTCTTTGTACAATTTGGCATCCTCAAAAGGCTGATTGTGAAATTCCTCCAATTCGTTGAGCTGATGGAACTTTTTCTCTTCTGTTGCTTGTACTGCAATAATTGGCTTTTTCAGTGTAAAAGACGCTTTATCTTCAGGCTCCACAGGCAATTGACATGTTTTAAGTTTGTCACTAGAACTTTGCTTTGCATTGGAGTTCTGAATGGTACTGTGTATTACATCAAGTCTGAAACATTCCTCTTTCTTTTCATCTTCTGGGAAATTCATGGCCTTGAATGTTACTTCTTGGTCCTGTACCCTTATGGTTAATTCTCCTTTTTGTACATCAATAATGGTTCGACCTGTAGCCAAGAACGGTCTCCCAAGAATGATTGGCACATCTGCGTCTTCCTCCATATCAAGGACAATAAAATCTGCTGGGAAAATGAATTTGTCAACCTTGACCAGCACATCCTCAACTACGCCTCTTGGAAATACGAGCGTTCTATCAGCAAGTTGTAGAGAGACTGAAGTGTGCATTGTTTCTCCAATCTACAGTTTCCTGAAAATAGAAAAATGCATCAAGTTAACACTCGCACCTAGATCACACAGAGCCTTACCGAAGTCATGTTCTCCTATGGTGCAAGGAACAGTGAAACTGCCAGGATCTTTCAACTTTGGAGGAAGTTTTCTTTGAATGATGGCGCTGCATTCTTCTGATAATGCTACTGTCTCATAATCTACCAATCTCCACTTTCGTGAAAGAATGTCTTTCATGAATTTGGCATAGCTGGGCATTTGTTCCAACACTTCTGCAAATGGAATGTTGATATGCAGCTTTTTGAACACCTCCAAAAATCGAGCAAACTGCTTGTCTAGTTTATTCTTCTGAAGACGCTGAGGAAAATGTGGAGGTGGAGTGATCTGTTCTTTTTCCTTTGCTTCTTTTTCCTCCATCTGTTGTTTGTTTCTTTTGGAACTTCCTCAACAGTTGTTTTGGCTCCAACATCTTTGTTGATTTCAGTACCGCTTTTTAACATGATGGCATGACACTGCTCATTCCCTCGGTTCCTTGGATTTGGTTCTGTGTTGCTGGGAAGATTACCTGGCGGTCTGTAACTCTGAGCATTGGCCAGTTGTCCCATTTGATTCTCCAGTGCTTTGATAGAGGCTGAATGGCTTTGATTTAATGCTACTTGATTTTGAACCATAGCTGCTAAAACATCGTATTTTGCTTCTTGCTTTTTTAACTGTGCCAACACTTCTATTATTCCTGGTTCTTTGTCATACTCATGGCCTTTGTTTTGTTGCTAGAATCCAGGTGGTGGATAGTTCTGCTGTTGGAATCCAGGTGGTGGATTGTTCTTTTGCCCTGAATTGTTGCTCCATGAAAAATTCGGATGATTCCTCCACCATGGGTTGTAGGTGTTGGAATATGGATTGTTCCCATGTCTGTTGAAATTGTTGACATAGTTCACTGTCTCTTCTTGTTGGTTGTAAGATTCTGACTCAAGTACTCCTCCAAATGGTGAACTTGTGGATCTACCATTAACTTTCATGTTAAGAGTGTCCAGATTTTTGCAAATCACATCCAGCTTGGAATTCAGTGCTGTGTTGGCTCCAACTTTTTTTATAAGTTCCCGCAATTCTTTGGATCATGTTCCTTTCTGTTGGCTATAAAGAATTGTTGTTGGCCATTTCTTCAATTAAGTCCCAGGCGTGATCTTCTCATTTTGCCATCAAAGCTCCTACAGCAGCAGCATCAATTGTAGTTCTCATTATTCCAGAAAGTCCATTGTAGAAGGTTTGGACTTGTAGCCACTTTACGATCTCATGATTAGGACATTTCCGGAGTAAATCTTTGAATCTTTCCCAAGCTTCGCAAAGGGATTCTGAATCTTGTTGCACGAAGGATGTGATGTCATTCCTCAACTTTGCAGTTCTTGCTGGTGGAAAGTACTTTGCAAGGAATTTTGTGGCTAGAGTGTTCCAAGTTGTGATGGAACCTGCTGGTAGTGAATGTAGCCAAGCTTTGGCTCTGTCTTTCAAGGAATATGGAAAAACTCATAGTCTCATAGCTTCTTCAGCTGCTCGGTTGTAGTTGAAAGTACCGCAAACTTCTAGGAAGTTACTGATGTGGGCATTAGGATCTTCAGTTGTATTTCCCCCAAACTGTATTGACTGCTGAATCATCTGGATACATGTTTTGATGTCACCCGCATTTGCTGGTAATAGAGGAAGTACAATACAAGAAATGAGTCTGTCAACCACCAGAATGGTTCTGTCTCGAATGGGAATTGGTGGTGCAACATTCAAAGGTTCAGGTTCCATGTTGACTAAACTTTCTTGGCCTTCTCGCCTTTCCCTTCTCAACTGTCTGATGGTTCTTTCAATTTTTGGGTCAAGCGGTCGAAGTTCAAAGCTTCTGGTTCATCTCATGTAGTTTATGAGAACCTGAAACACAAGAAAACAGAAATAATAAGTAAATAGAAATTAGATACAAGTAACATATCTAACCCCAAAACTAATAGTGAAAGATAAATAAGTTCTCCGGCAACGGCGCCAAAAACTTGACCGGTGCTTTCACACGCGTATAACGCAAGCGCACGTATCGTTCAAGTAGTATAAAAAGTATCAATCCCACGAGGACTTAATACCTAATCTATTAATTTTATGAGGTCAAATGATTACTAGTATCTAACAGGTTGTTTGATTGATTTGAAATGGTGATGATTCTAAATTTAAAAACAAGTAAATAAAATTACACGA
This sequence comes from Zanthoxylum bungeanum, assembly GCA_019454045.1. Lineage (NCBI taxonomy): Eukaryota > Viridiplantae > Streptophyta > Magnoliopsida > Sapindales > Rutaceae > Zanthoxylum > Zanthoxylum bungeanum. The sequence continues at coordinate 118,373 of SKCR01032747.1, read as the reverse complement.
AAGTAGGTTTAAGAAAGTTTAATATTAGGAAACTATCTAGGGTTGTGAATCTTTCTAATATATTTTTAAAGATGAAGTGGTTATTTCATTTTTGTGTAATATATCGGTTTACTAACCTGGAACACTAAATTATGCGAAAGCCTCTGTCGATGGTCATACGCAAATACCCAGTATAACCCAATTGAACCATATGTCTATGTCAACCAAATTACCCGGATTCATTAAGTTTAAGTTCCAATTATGGCTACCCCCGCCTGACAGGTATATGTCTATCCTGTAAGGAAATCTATTAAAGGGTTATCTATCCTCAAGGAAGATCGTGGGCTATTAAGTCTAAGGCTAAAACCTAAAATTCCTTTGTCAAGTTTATTTTAGATTTACCAGATCAATCTTATTAGTGGCCAATTAACAAGACGCATTAAGCTTAAGACTTAATAAGTAAACCTTTAAATTACCCAAATAATAAAATAACCCATTATAAACTGGTGATATTAGAATTCATCACAACCCCAGATAACTAACTTAGTTACGACACATAACTAGGGCTAGTAAAAACTTAAATAAAATAAAAGACATAAAGTAAAATGCTGAAAAGTAAATTGCTGAAAAGTAAATGACGGAAAGTAAATGCTGAAAAGTAAATGCTGAAAGTAAATTGCTGAAAAGTAAATGCTGAAAAGTAAATTGCTGAAAAGTAAATAAAGTAAAAGTACAATAAAAGAAAATGCTGAGGTAAAAGGATCCACTTTTATTACTTCTATTTTAGATATCTCCCTTAATATAATACATTAACTTTGCATGATAATTACCAACCAGCCATATAGGCGGTATCCAGATTAAGTCAAATTAATAATTAATTACCAACCGACCAATCAAGCGGTATCCAATTTAGTCAGGTTAAAACCAGTTTAAAATAATTACCAACCGACCAATATGGCGGTATCCTCGTTAAGTCAGGTTTTAACTAGTTTATATATTATAATTAAGGGAGATTAATCTAAAAATTAGTAATAAAAGTTTTACCTTTTACCCCAGCAAAGGGGAGTTACCTCCTCATTACTAAAAAGTAAAACTGAAATTAAAGAAGAAAAGTACTTGTGCGTAAAAGTAAATTGCGGAAAGTAAAAACTGAAAAGTAAAGAAAAGAAAGTGCGAAAGCGGAAATTAATTACCGAAAGCTGTAAATAAACAAACAAGATACAATCTTCTTAGTATTCTTAAGGAATTCCTTAGAAGAAATTATGAATTTACAAATGAAATGACTTGGTATTTATAGGCAAAATTTTGCCTCCATCAAATCATCCACCAAATCCATTATTAATTGTTCCACTAATTGCTCCACTAATTGCTCCACCAAATCCATTATTAATTTCTCCACTAATTGCTTATCATGTTTGGTGGTGATTTGATAATTTTTATTATTTATTTATTAATTTATTTTTTGTTTTGAAAATGACTTTAATAATTACACACAACACACTTCTGGATGGTTCATCAATTTCAGGCATGAAATCGTTATAATTCGAAATTATTTTATCTTTCAAAGTTGTAGATCTTTGAGTCTTTTTTAATCTGGAACTTGAATAAGCTCAATCTGATATCAGAGTAAAAAGTTATGCCCAAAATACGACACATGCGCAAAATTGGAATTTCCAAACCTGCACTTCGTTAAAACGCCCTTTCAAGTTTCCAATCTCCAAAATTAATATGTCAAGTCCAATTTTTGCCCTTATTTGACCCACATTTCGTCCTAAATGATTTCATGGTGTCCCAATATTATTTTATCTGCAAAATAAACTAAAACACATCAAAACGTTTGACAAGAACCCACTTGGATTCGAAATCCAAGCAAACCCCAAGCAACGACAGAACCCCAAGAACCGCGAATATGATTTTGAAAACAAAAACCCCCTTCCAAGGCCACAAAGAAGACCCACAAAGAACTTGCCCTTGAGAACCTTTAAGATGGATCCTTGTAGTGTTTTGCTAGCAATGGAGCCACTATGTTTGCCAAAACTTAGATAAGTCGATTCAAACTTGAAAAGGGGAATCCCTCCCTTACAAGAATTCGGCCATAGCCAAAGCTTTGAGCTTTTTAGTTTTTTATAAATTTCGTTCGTTTTTCTGCCAAATGAAAAGAAAGAAAGCTTAAATAGTGATACAAAAGAAACCCTAAAGGCATAAAGACAACAATGCCCCTAAATACGAAATTACAAAAATACCAAGTCTTTAAGTCTTCAAATGCCTAAAAGCTTTATTCTAAACTGATTTGGACCAAGTGAAATGGCTTTGGGCCCTTTCCATCGAAGCCCACATGCGTCTCTATTTGTTTGTTGCAGTCGGCCATAAAACTCTGAACTAATCCCGCCATTGCTTCTCTGAGTCTTTTGGTCCTCTGCCTCGTAATTGGCCCTTCTGGTACTTGTAATGGGTCTTTTGCTTTGTTGTCGTCCTGGATCATGTCATCCCCTCCCTCTTGAAAAGGATTCGACCTCGAATCTATACCTGCATCAAAATGAGTTAAGTTAGAAACATTAAATGTAGCAGACACATTATACTTACCTTGTAAATCCAGCTTGTATGCATTGTCATTAATCCGTTCCACGACTTGAAATGGACCATCCCCTCTCGGTTGTAGCTTAGATTTACGTTGTTCAGGAATCTCTCCTTGCGCATGTGTACCCAAACCCAATCTCCGGGCTGAAATACCACACGCTTTCTTCCCTTATTAGCATGAGAAGCATATTGCTCATTCTTCCGTTGTATTTGCTCTCTTGCTTTCTCATGTATATGCTTGACCAAATCGGCTTTCCGTTTTCCATCTAGCCCCGCATGCTCATCAACAGGCAAAGGTAACAAATCCAATGGAGTTAGTGGCTGAAAACCATAAACAATTTCAAAAGGTGAAAATGATGTAGAAGAATGAATGCTACGATTATATGCAAACTCAATAAATGGCAAACAATCTTCCCAACTCTTCAAATTCTTGCCAACTATAGTGCGCAATAATTGAGATAAAGTCCTATTAACGACCTTTGTTTGTCCATCAGTCTGTGGATGACATGTGGTAGAATACAATAGTTTGGTGCCTAGTTTAGCCCACAACACCTTCCAAAAATGGCTAAGGAACTTAACATCTCTATCAGATACAATACTCCTAGGTATACCATGGAGTCGCACTATGTCAAAAATAAATCTGCAATGTTTGTAGCATCATCGGTTTTATGACATGCAATGAAATGAGCCATTTTACTAAACCTATCAACTACAACAAAGATTGAATCTCTTCCCCTCTTTGTCCTAGGCAAACCTAACACAAAATCCATCGATATATCAACCCAGGGTTCACTAGGTACAGGCAAAGGAGTATACAAACCATGTGGCATTAATTTAGATTTAGCATGCTTACATGTTAGACACTTATCACAAATACTCAACATCACGTTTCATTTTAGGCCAATAAAAGTGCTCATGTAAAATAGCTAAAGTCTTAGTAATCCCAAAATGCCCCATCAAACCTCCCCCATGCGCTTCCTTCACAAGCAACTCACGCATACTACAAGCAGGAACACACAACCTGTTTGCTTTAAATAAGAATCCGCCATGAATGTAAAACTTTCTAAAAGATGACTTTGCACAAGTAGCAAAAATCTCACCAAGATCAGAATCACACTCATACAATTCCTTAATCAAATCAAATCCCAACATCCGTGCATGCATTGAAGTAAGTAAAACATACCTGCGAGATAATGCATCGGCCACTATGTTTTCTTTACCTTGCTTGTAGCGTATAACATATGGAAATGACTCAACGAATTCCATCCATTTTGCGTGTCGCTTATTCAGCTTACCTTGACCCTTCAAGTGTTTTAATGATTCATGGTCGGTGTGGATCACGAACTCTTTAGGCCACAAGTAGTGCTGCCATGTCTCAAGTGCTCTCACAAGCGCATATAACTCTTTGTCATACGTGGGGTACCTCAAAGCTGCTCCATTCAGCTTCTCACTAAAATAGGCTATTGGCCGCTTTTCTTGCATGAGAACTGCTCCAATACCTAACCCTGATGCGTCGCACTCAATCTCAAATGTCTTCTCAAAGTTGGGTAGTGCTAAAATGGGTGCACTGCATAACTTCGCTTTAAGGTCCTGGAATGCTCGCTCTTGTGCCTCGCCCCATTGAAAACCAACTGTCTTCTTTACTACCTCAGTCAATGGCGCGGAAATGCTACTGAAGTCCTTGACAAATCTCCTATAGAAGCTCGCTAACCCATGAAAGCTTCGGACTTCTGTCACTGTAGTTGGTGCTACCTCGATGCCATCTGCACTCACAACAAAGCCAAGAAAAACAATTCTATCCATGCAAAATGTGCATTTGTCAGAGTTAGCAAACAATTGTTCTTTTCGTAAAACATCAAGTACATGCTTCAAATGCATCACATGCTCATCTACTGTTTTACTGTAAACTAAGATGTCATCAAAATAAACCACAACAAACTTACCTAAAAATGCACACATAAAATGATTCATCAATCTCATAAATGTGCTCGGTGTGGTTGAGAGACCAAATGGCATAACTAACCATTCATACAAGCCATACTTAGTCTTAAATGTAGTTTTCCACTCATCTCCCTCTCTCATGCGAATTTGATGGTATCCACTCTTTAAATCAATCTTACTAAAAATTTTGGAACCATGCAATTCATCCAACATGTCATCTAGTCTAGGAATGGGGTGACGATACTTTACCGTAATATTGTTGATAGCTCGGCAGTCAACGCACATACGCCACGTCCCATCTTTCTTAGGAACTAGAAGCACTGGTACTGCACAAGGACTCATGCTTTCCCTTACATACCCCTTGTCCATCAACTCCCGTACTTGCCTTTGTAGCTCCTTTGTCTCCTCGGGATTGCTCCTATAAGCCGGTCTGTTAGGAATGACTGCTCCAGGTATGAAGTCTATCTGGTGTTCAATACCTCTAATGGGTGGAAGCCCACTAGGTATGTCCTCTGTCAGTACGTCACTGTAATCCTGCAAAAGAGATGAAATAGACACATGAAGCAAATGGTCAGAGTTAGTAAAATAAATATGAGGCTCCTTATAGACTAACAATAACATGAGCTTGCTAGCCTTGAACGATTTCCTTGCTTCACCCTCACCCATGTAGAAACTTTTTTTAACTCTCCCTTTTGTTTCCCCCTTACGTTCACTCACACTCCCCTTGGAAACTCCCACGGCCTTGGCCTTATTGTTCTCACCAAATACACCACTCTCACTAGTCTCACCCAAGGTGGTGTTTCCCTTCGCTCTCTCTTTGTCATGCTCAAGTTGCAACTTAACCTGATCTTCATGGACTTGTGCAGGTGTAAGTGGGTATAATGTAATGGGTTTTCCCTTATGCTGGAAAGAGTACTTGTTCTTGAACCCATCATGAATAACCTTCTTATCAAACTGCCACGGCCTGCCCAAAAGAATATGTCCTGCATGCATCAGTATCACATCACATAGGACATCATCTGTGTATGGCCCAATGGTAAAGCTCAACAGTACATGCTTTGTCACACTTATCTCCCCACAATCATTTAACCACTGCAACTTGTAAGGCTTCGGGTGTCTCAAGTAACTCAACCCCAATCGCTCAATCAAAGCTGTGCTAGCAACATTAGTACAACTGCCCCCATCTATGATCATACTACCCCTTGCCATTCACACGACACCTAGTATGGAATATATTCTCCCTCTGCTGCACACTCTCATCCTCTACAACATGTGCACTCAAAGCACGCTTGACAACTAATGATAAGTTATCCAGCGGGTATGCAGCTCCCTCATGGTCACTAGCATCCTCCAACTCTGGCATCTCCACCTCAACCTCACTATCGGTAGAGTACACCTCTCCACTCTTTTTATCAATCACTAAGGTACGCCTATTGGGACATTGTGAAGCATAGTGTCCCATGCCCAAACATTTGAAACACTTTACATCCTTAGTTCTAGCAGCTGCACCCTCAAGTTTTGGCCTAGTTTTGCTCGGTTCTGCAGCCTCTTTACACTTGGCACTAGGTTCGGCCCTAGGCTTATTAAAGCCTCCAGTGAATTCGCCCCTAGGCTTGTCAAAGCCTCCATCTCGCTTCTCATTCGGAACCCATTTCCCTTTCCATGCAGAAGTAGCCTGAGAACCAAATCTGGATGTTGACTTTTTCTTGAGTTGCCTTTCTATCTTGATAGCCATGTGAAGCATATCCTCCAAATCAACATAATGATGCAACTCCACCATGTTTGCAATCTCTCTATTCAAGCCCCCTTGAAACCGTGCCATAGTAGCTTCTGCATCCTCAACTACATTTGCCCTGATCATGGCAACTTCCATCTCTGTGTAATAGTCCTCAACACTTTTGGTCCCATGATACAGATGTTGTAGTTTTTGATACAACTCCCTATAGTAATGGTTGGGTATAAATCTCTTTCTCATGAGACCCCTAAGTTCTGCCCATGTCTGAACCGGTCTCTCATAGTTTCTCCTCCGAGTAGAGACAAGTTGATCCCACCAAATCATAGCATAATCGGTAAACTCAATTGCTGCTAGACTTATCTTTTTCTCGTCTAAGTAGTGATGACAGTTGAAAATCAATTCTATTTTCTTTTCCCATTCTAAATAAGCTTCAGGATCATTCTTGCCTTGGAATGTTGGTATCTTGATCTTGATGCTACCTAGATCACCATCTACATCTCCTCGCCTACCATATCCTCTCCGATCATAATCCCCTCTTCTGGCATCAAATGCACCTCTATCATCAAACCGTCTATCCCTCCTATCATTCCTCCTATCAAACCTCCTATTAGGCCTCCTATCATGCCCAGGCTGAAATCTCTCCTCACATCATCAAAACCATCAGAATCATCAAACTCATTTTCAGCTTCCTCTTCATCTGGTGGTACATACTGTGGTGGTACACGGCGAGGTGGCACATTGTGAGGTGGTGGTACATTCTGAGGTGGTGGTACTCTGGGACCGCTACCACTTTGAATACTCTCTACACTCTTGGACGATCTCTCTAAAGCAGTATTCATGTTCTTCATCATATCTGTAAATTTCCTATCCAAAGCCTCAAGCTTTTCATCAGTAGTTAGACCTGCCATCTCAACACTAAACAAACAGATTAGAAATAACAAGAAAGTAAAGCAAATATCTAAATCCTCACAATCTCACGTGTTTACACTCGAATGATATCACTCCACTCGTGTTTGCACTCTATTGGCTTTTACCCGATACTGTGCTCACAATCACTGCCTTTTACCACTCTTGAGTTCGTCCTCAATTCAAATGTGAACCACACTCAATCCAAGAATACAAACCAAATGTAGTCCTCAAGCTAGCATGAACACAACGAACCCAACAATATATATATATATATATAGGGCAGGCGGAAAACAATACGCGAACAGGAATAGTGATGACGGAGACTCAATCAATAATACTTAAGCTAGAGTAATTAGCAATAAGGAGTAAACAATTAGCACAATGGAAAAAAAAATAAGCATGCAAATTCACGGTCATATGCAATTTCGGGAGAAAATTTGGCACCTCTATAAAAATTTTGATGGAATACCCTCCACGGGCACCTAAATGATAATATGGAACAAACTAGGTTCAACCAAAAAAATACACTTTTTTTTTTTGATAATGTCAGATGCTAAATGTGGTTCTGATTTCAGAGGCTGATTTAGGTTCTGATTTCATAGGCTGGTTTTCAAAGCCTGATTTCAGAGTCTGATGATGGTCTGAATCCAGGGTCTGGTTTCAGAGGTTGTTGGTCAGTGTCTGATTTCAGAGTCGAATAAGGATCTGATTTCAGGGTATGAATTCAGAGGCTAATTTTCAGAGGTTACTGGTTAGGGTCTGATTTCAGAGGCTATTGGTCTGGGTCTGATTTCAGAGGTTACTGGTCTAGGTCTGATTTCAGAGGCTACTGGTCTGGGTCTGATTTCAGAGGCTAAGTTTCAGGGTCTGATCTCAGAGGCTGATTCAATGGTTAAGTTTCAGGGTCTGATCTCAGAGTTTGATTCAATGGTTAAGTTTCAGGGTCTGAACTCAGAGTCTGATTTCAGAGGCAGATTTCAAAGGTTACGTTTTAGGTCTGATTTCAGACTTCACTTAGTTTTCACACTGCACTAGGGTTTTAGAAACAAAACACACAGCCGCCAAAGAACATGCTTATTTCTTAAACATATGCTAAGAACAGAATGACTATGACGAACTGATAGGAAGAACAGAACAGAAGCCCAGAACTGGAAAATGATGAACTGATATGCAACTATGACGAACTGACAGGAAGAACAGAACAGAAACCCAGAATTGGAAAAAGATGAACTGATATGCTTCACAACAAAACCAGATCCAGAATATGCTTCACAACAAAACCAGATCCAGAATATAAACAAAACAAAAACAGCAACAAGATCCAACAAGAACTGAAACGAAAATAACAAAGAACAAAAGAAAAACAGAATCAAACAAAAGGAAAGTTAGAAAAATCAGACCATGGAACCCTGAGCTCTGATACCAAATGACAAGAAACCCACTTGGATTCGAAATCCAAGCAAACCCCAAGCAACGGACAGAACCCCAAGAACCGCGAATATGATTTTGTAGAAACAAAAACCCTTCCAAGGCCACAAAGAAGACCCACAAAGAACTTGCCCTTGAGAACCTTTAAGATGGATCCTTGTAGTGTTTTGCTAGCAATGGAGACGCCACTAAGTTTGCCAAAACTTAGATAAGTCGATTCAAACTTGAAAAGGGGAATCCCTCCCTTACAAGAATTCGGCCATAGCCAAAGCTTTAAGCTTTTTAGTTTTTTATAAATTTCGTTCGTTTTTCTGCCAAATGAAAAAGAAAGAAAGCTTAAATAGTGATACAAAAGAAACCCTAAAGGCATAAAGACAACAATGCCCCTAAATACGAAATTACAAAAATACCAAGTCTTTAAGTCTTCAAATGCCTAGAAAGCTTTATTCTAAACTGATTTGGGCCAAGTGAAATGGCTTTGGGCCCTTTCCATCGAAGCCCACATACGTCTCTATTTGTTTGTTGCAGTCGGCCATAAAACTCTGAACTAATCCCGCCATTGCTTCTCTGAGTCTTTTGGTCCTCTGCCTCGTAATTGGCCCTTCTGGTACTTGTAATGGGTCTTTTGCTTTGTTGTCGTCCTGGATCATGTCAACGTTCATCAAACCCGAGAAACTAAACAAAATATTAAGTAAAAGAGGCGGTAAATATTGATATATTTTCCGCTCATCAGCTGGCTAAGGGAAACGATTGAGTTTGTTGGACAAACTTAATTTTTTATAGCGGGCTTACTTGTTGTCGCTTACCTCTTGAGTGCTTGGTGAGCTCTTGAGGGCCATGAGTATGTGATACACATTAAGATGTGTATATGATACCGTGGATTGGCACTAGAGCAAGTGGGAGAAATTGTTTGGGTTGGTGCTCGAAGTGCCAATCCAGATCGTATTTATGTCTGATTCATGAATACGATCAATGCCTTTTTCCATAATATTACTTATTTAATGGTAGCACCTCTTGTCTTTTATATACATATTCGATCTAATTACGATTAGATATCTAATTATGATTATATTGAAACTAAATTTGATTTAGTGATACATGTATATTAGATAAAGACCCTAGGATTTACAATGTAGTGAGTAGTTACAACATAGTTTGTAATTGACATTGGGAAGTGTCACTATAAGTTGTATATCCTTAAATAAAGTTCCTAGTCAAGATTTACTAACATGGGTCGGTTAGTAAAATCAGCTGAGATGAGTACATGTCGTATATCGTGACTTGGTCCGATGATTTATCCCAATGAACCATGAGTCTCGAGAGACTCGTATAGACATGTAGGTGTTTATTTGATAAACATTGAACGACTCACTAAAGATTTCCTAATAGATGGTACACCAACGTCAATAGGAATCTTCTCGAGTTGAGCGAGTATAGTGGTCCTTCGACTTTAGAAACCACAGTGGATATATGAGTTATCCTCCACACTTTGATGGCAGTCACGTCACCGATCTATTTAGATCAGACCTCCGTCTGTTCGTTGGGTATGGACTGATGCTCATGATATCCAGTGTGTATCAAGATAGAATATGTCAGTCATGTGTACAGGGCATATGTATCCTACACGTGTTTGCGATCTAGTAAATCCATGGCCTTGGTATAACTTCGGAAGCGAGTTCCGAGTGTTATTTAGAGATCGTACATTTGAAAGTCGACTATATTATACCATAAGGATTTGACGTTCTTATATATATCCCAGGTATAATATCGATAGCCTGTGATGGATGGATTATATGTATGCAATGACCTCGACTTGCATAGTTTAGCGAGATTATCTGTGATCGTCATAATTCATGAGTGGGTGAATTATGGACACGAAATTGGATTTCGTGACGGATAAACCTAAACTTAGAGAGTCCCACAATATGAAGTGTACTCGTTGAGCACTTGAGCAACGCGTTATGAATAATACAGATTATTCATAATACTTTACCGAATTAAATGAGTGAATTCGAGTCGTTTAAACGGTTAAACAAAAATACATGCGTTAGAGGCATTTCGATCAATTGATAATTAATGTGTATTTGTATTTGATACAAAATTTAATTTGATACATATTAATTAATTATAAAATTATACTTTGACTCATGCCATTAATATATGTATTTGTTATTTAATGTAAATAAAAATACATATATATATATATATAATAATTATATTAATTAATTATTTAGATATTTAAATGTTAAATATTTGAATAATTAAATAATATTCTTTTTTCATAATTGTTATGAAAAATGTTTACTTATTATTGATTACATGTGGCATGATTTTATTAAGCTTGAAGTGTGCAAATTTGATTTGTCAAACTTAAAGCTTATATATATTTAATTAGATTAAATTATAAAAATGACAAAATTGCCCCTCCAAGGTCGGTTTTGGCTTGTTATTAAGTTAGAAAATTTTATTTTCTCTTTCATTCTTCAAGCCTTGGCCGAATACCACCCTAGACAAAAGCTCTCAAATTTAGTTTGATGAAACAAGGAAGAAAGTGAAGAAAATCAAGAAAAAGCTTAAGGAAACAAGGAGATTCAAATGTAATTTTCAATATCCCTAAGCTTAGAAAGTTTGTTTCTTATTCTTTTTTTGGATAAGGTAAGTATTATAACCAAAAGAAAACTATACAAAAAGCAAAGGGGCATACCCCAGGCAACTAGAGAGGACAAGCCCTCCTAGAAGAAAAGCCTATAGGCTACAAGCAAAGATCAACAGAAGATGTCAACGGGCAAGTGCCATGAAAGGTGAAGCCATTTATTGTCATAAGATGGTTTCACCTTACGTACAAGCTAGCACGATTCCGAACATCAAAAACAATATCATAAGAAGAGTAGAAACTGGCCGAAAAGGCATATCATGAGTGCGAGCATTCCTCTCCCTCCAAATATGGTAGACTGAAGCTGCAAAAGACAGACGAACCAGAAGGTGACATAAAGAGGCATCAGTGAACTGACATAACCACTCAACAGTCTGTCGCCAATCCCGACGACTCCAATCTAACCCACACAAAGCCAGCACAGACGACCAGACCCTCGAAGAGAGATGCACTGGAAGAAAAGATGATCAATGTCCTCACTTGAACAACCACAAAGAATACAACGGGAGCAAGCAGAAATACCAAACTCATCAAACTATCCTGGGTACAAAGGCCTCCCTGAATAGACATCCAAAGTAAGAAGGAATGACGGGGAATAGCCTTCCGGAACCAAACAACTCGAGACCAATGCAACAAGTTTCCCCTAGTACGCATGGCATTCCAAGCACTATCCACAGAAAATCTCCCACTCTTATCATCCTCCCAAACCAGCACGTCCTCCCTCAAACTAGAAGGAGACGGAAGATGGGACTGAGCCAAGTCAACAAGGGCAGCAGACCTAGAAGGGGGCCAACGCCAAGCAGAATCAGAGATAATGGAAGCAACTGTAGCCATCCTATCCAAGCCAGAGTCATAAATCACTCTCTCACCCAACGTGTCCACAATCGGGCCCAAAGGATGCCAAATTGGGGTTTTTGATTTGGAGGATGTATTTGAAGGCTTGATGCATGTGTGAAGTAGTATTGAAAGATATTATTGTAATATTTGTTCAATTTGATCATATGATGATATGTTGCCATTTTAGAGTGTTATGACCACTCTTGTAATGTCTAGAATTGTTCTAGGGTTCTTCATTAGTTGTGGCTTGGATTGGTGTTGTGATTAATTTGATTAATGTTAATTAGATTAAAGCATGAAAAATTGATATTTTTGCTTTTTCGATCAGATATGGAAAAACTGTTTTTATGGTGATACAACTTATGTCATATAAATGTATTGGATGTGTTTTGGGTGTTGGAAAAATTGCCAGAAACTGTTTCGGAGTTGAAATATGCATAAACGGTGAAAAACGGCGTTACCGGGTGACTTTTGAGCCAACAGGGTGACAGCTGCCCAAATAGTGAATTGGTCACTATTCAGGCAGCCCATAAACTGTCCTAGTACTGTTGGGGCTGACCTGGGCAGCCCTCATGTGCATTGGGTAGTCGGTTCGGTCAATAACGCGTTTTATGCCATTTTGCGGAAAAACATTTTCATAAAAGTTTCGCGATGTTTCTTAACTATTTATGTCGTTATTTGATATCGAATAAATATGTTTAGGTGAAATATGAATGAATTATTCATATTGGATATTGAATAATTTATTCGGTAATTTTAAAAGTTTTAAAATTACAATTTCACCTGAACCACGAGCTTCCGCTGAGCCTGCACCAAAACCCCAACACCCCGTGTGTATTGGTTGGTTGGTTTGGACAAAAACGTATTTTACACTATTTTACGGAAAAATATTTTCGTAAAAGTTTCGTGGTGTTTCTAAATTATTTATATCGTTATTTGATATCGAATAAATATGTTTAGGTGAAATATGAATGAATTATTCATATGAGATATGGAATAATTTATTCGGTAAGTTTAAAATTTTTTAAAGTTACGATTTCGCCCGAACAATGCTTTAACCGTGCCTGACCCCAATAAAAATTGTATCAGAGCAAGTCTGATCCTACATCCATTATATTTGTTTAGCTTGATATATGATATATAATCCAATTTTGATATTTGCACATGCTTGTAATCTCGATGTTTCTTGATTTTTCGGTTCTACGCTAACAGGAAAACATAACCGAGATTTAATGGTTAAGTTAAGTCATATTTTCTCGGGTAGAATAAAATTGTTGAGAAATTGATCTAGATTAAATATCTGCATTTGATGTAGGGTAAAACCCTCTTTAGGTATATCCCCGCTTAAATAAGACATTAAAGTGACTAGTATTAGGAATACTTGTTTCTTGGTCTGCCTTGTCAGTACGGATGCAAATGATTTCTTGATGTTGTAGTTGTATCGTGCCAAAGCTATACATTTATGGCTGATGGTAGTTTGTTTACACTAGTAGAACTTATATGATAAGAGACAAATTCAAGTGAAAGTGTAAATCTTGAACATGCCAAAGCTGTCAGGACTACATCGGTAACTTGAGTTTGTCACTAACAAGTGAAGCCTTGATACACCTCCTATGAACGTGCCAAAACTGTCGAAACGAGAAACATTCAGAACCAAAATCAGAAGTCATAGTGAGTGTGATTGACAATGAATTTTCTACCTGTGAATATACGTAGGCGAAAACGTGTCAAAGCTGTGAGTCGATTTAATTATTGAATTCTCATTTTCCTTTGGGGATTACGGTATTACGTAAAATAGTGGGAGGCACTGCTGGGTTAAAATCCATAACTAAGGCAGTGTGTAGTATTATGAAAATTACCGTTTATGTTTTTCTTACTTTATAGTGTTGATAGAATTAAACTTTTAATCCACTGTATGCATATTTTATATATATATTTCTGACTTCACTTATGGTTGCAGTTTTCTAGAATAAGTTCTAGATTATGAGTAGGCTTGGATATTGTTAGATTAATCTAAACCATCGAGAACTGTTGTTCTGATTTTCTTGAAAAAATCAAGATGGTTAGTAACTTAGTTACTAAGTCACGATAAGTAATATATATATATATATATATATATATATATATATATATATATGTTTTAGGATATATTTGTGTAGAGAGAATAGTTTCTTATGCAGTAAAAATTGACATGAATTAGTTCATGTCTCAAGCTTCTTGACTGGCAATAAGAAAACCCATTAGGTATTTTTTTATCCGATAATGACATTTTTTGACTTTAGTGACCTTTATAGGTAATGTGTCTGACACAGTTTGTTAATCAATTATTTGCAATTGTTGTGAATAGTTGAAGGCAAATTATAAAGCTAAAGAAATGAGATGTGTATAGTTGTGTATAGAGAATATCGAATCTCACAATACGACAACTATAGGTATTGGATACCAGATCTCCCATCTAGTTATTTAAGATATTGTTTAATGATTGTTTTGATATATGATATCAGAACTTGCGACTACTGAATAATTACTTGTTCTTTATAAATAGTTGTTACATATATTAATACGATTAGAAGTGTCATTGATGAAGAGATAAACATTAAGAAAAATATTCGGTTAAGTAAATAACTTAGAACAATATTTAATGAGATTTTATCACTTAAGCATTAGATGATTATTCTGTATGATAAAGGATGATCTTATACGAGATCACACCACATATCCTTATCCTTTTAATGAATATTGTATTTGGGAATGTGATTAAATCTCATTTAACCAATGATTGTCATTGGATCATAAAAATTATTAAACCGATACATCAGATGTATGTAGTTTAATGATTTGTAAATTGCTTAAAGTGGTTTTCTTTACTTTGTAACTTAGTCAATGAGTTGTCATGACTTAGTTACTTGTTTCTGATGAAATTCACATAGAATATTTTGACTGGTTCAAAGATATTCGATCTAAAGTTTTGAAAACTGTATCTTTAAAATTTATTGTAAGTCTTTGAATTGTTCAAAGATGTTTGATACGATCAAACATATGAATTTATGGCAATTAGTTCTAAGATTATTCAATGAATATAATTCTTACTCAATATTATTCTTCTACGATTCCATAGTGATGGAATTGGTTAGTGAGGGGAATCAAATCTTATATGGTTTGATTTGTTTGATATTGAATGTTACCGAATTAGTTTCAATACTCTTGGAGATATGCTCCAGTAACACTTATGCATCCTTTTAATTAAGGTTCCATTAGTTTCTACAGTTTTTTTTTGGATAAAGTAAGTATATTAACCAAAGAAAACAATAAAAGAGCAGAGGGGCATACCGCAGGCAACTAGAGAGGACAAGCCCTCCTAGAAGAAAAGTCGAAAGGATACAAGCAAAATAAGATCAAAAGAAGATGTCATCGGGCAAGTGCCAGGAGAGGTGAAGCCATTTATTGTCATAAGATGGTTTCACCTTCCGTAATAAGCTAGTACGATTCTTAACATCAAAAACAATATCGCTAAGAAGAACAGAAACATGCCGAAGAGGCCCATCATAGGTACGGGCATTCCTCTCCCTCCAAATATAGTAAACTGATGCAGCAAATGACAGCCGAATAAGAAGATGGCACAAAGAGGTGTCAGAAAACTGACACATCCACTCAATAGTCTGAGGCCAATCACAGTAACTCCAATCTAACCCACACAAAGCCAGCACAACCGACCAGACCCTCGAAGAGAAGTAGCACTGGAAGAAAAGATGATCAATGTCCTCACTTGAACAATCACAGAGAATACAACGCGAGCAAGCAGAGATACCAAACCTCATCAAACTATCTTAGGTACAAAGGGCTCCCTGAATAGACATCCAAAGCAAAAAGGAATGGCGTGGGATGGCCTTCTGGAATCAAACAACTCGAGACCAACGCATCACGAGACCCACTGTCTGCATGGCATTCCAAGCACTATCCACTGAAAATCTCCCTCTACTATCGTCCTCCCAAACCAACACATCTTCCCTCATACTAGAAGGATTCAGAATAAGGGACCGAGCCAAATCAATAAGGGCAGCAGATCTAGGTGGGGGCCACCGCCAAGAAGAATCAGAGATGAAGCAACTGTAGCCATCTTATCCAAGCCAGAGTCATAAATCACTCTCTCACCCAACGTATCCACAATTGGACCCATAGGATGCCAATAATCAAACCACAATAAAGTCTTCTCACATTTCCCAATCCTAACTCTCATCATCCGCTGGGACCAAGAACGAAGCTCCAAGATCTTACGCCAACTCCAAGAGCAATCAGTAGGACAAGGCACCTCCCAAAAACTTCTCCCCCTCAACAAGTAAGACTGAACCCAAGTCGACCAAGAAGAAACCTGGCCAGAACAAAGAAACCAAACATGCTTAACAATTGTAGCTCTATTCCAAGAATCCAATCTCTTAATCCCCAGCCCCCATCCTTTAGAGGTAAAAAAACTCTACTCCAAGCCACTCTCGCTCCTGAAGAGGTGAGCGCACTACCCTTCCAAAGGAAAGAATGGAGAGTCGTCTCCACCTTCCTAACAACAGACTTAGTAAGAATAAAAGAAAGAAGACCAATAAACTTGGATCGAGAAAAAAACAGACTTAATGAGATGAAGTTGCCCCGCATAAGAGAGAAACTTACTACTCCAACTCTTTGCACGCATAACAATACGATCAACAAGAGAAGCACAATCTGAGGCCTGGAGTTTAGTAGAAATCAAAGGGACTCCCAGGTACCGCACTGGAAGAATCCCCTCTTGGAAACCCAGAACATGACGTAGCTGGCCCTGAAGGGTAGGAGAGATACCAGAGGAGAAGAAATGACTCTTAGCTGGATTAGGGACTAAACCTGATAAACCACTAAACTGTCAGAGACAATCATTGATCAAAGAGACTGAGGAGGCATCCGTTTTACAAAAGATCATAAGGTCATCTGCAAAACAAAGATGAGTGAGATGGTCCTTAGAACACCGCCCATGGAACTTGAAACCTCGTGACATGAATCCAGCAACTCAAGGAACAAATGACATGAATCCAACAACTCAAGGAAAATTAGATCCTTTGCAATTGCCAACAGGTCCAATCACACGCCAAAGAGCTAAGAAGATCAGAGACGCAATGGCGGGGCTAGCGCAGAATGCCATGGTCGAGTGTGACAGACAACTCCGGGGCATATTAGCGTCACATGAGGGCTTCAATGGAGTGGGTCCAAAGCTATTTCACTTGACCCAAGTCATACCAGAGTAACGCACCAGCAATCTTGAAGCAGAGTATATTTTTAATGGATCAAGCCGATTCAAGCCCGACACTAAATATTCGGCCAAGACAAGACTTATTGGACTTTATGACACATCATTATGCCTTTATACATGGAAGCCACGAATTTGGAGGACTTTTGGTGCAAGGAAACAACTTTAGACAAATTTGGAAAAGTTTTCCACATTTGTTGACTTTTATGATTTTGTGTTTTTACTTTAGACTTTTTTGGCAAAGTTATTTATTAAGTCTTTGTTTGTTATTGATTAAGTCTTTGTTTCTTTTGACTTTGTGTTTGTTATTAAATGTCTATTAAGGGCATGGACATTTAATAGCCATTAATTAGCAACTTAGGGTGTTTTGGTCATTTTGCACCCATTAGGGTTTATTTCATTGTACTATTTAAACTCATTTCATCTTAATGAGAAGCTAATCACCAAATTTCGAAATTCATCTCCATTGAGAGCTTGGCTTTGTCCAAAAATTGCTTAAGGGAGGGATTCCCCTTATTTCATGCAATCGACTTATCTAAGGCGTGGCAACCTTAGTGGCGTCTCCGTGCTAGCAGAACACTTCAAGGAATCATCTTAAGGGTTCTCAAAGACAAGTTCTTTGTGGGTCTTCTTTGTGGCCTTGGAAGGGTTTTGTTCCTACAAAATCAAATTCGCGGTTCTTAGGGTTCTGTCCGCTGCGAGGGGTTTGCTTGGCCTAATCCTCCAAGTGAGTTCCGCGTCACCTCGATTAAGAGCCATTTTATGAAGTAAGCTTGATAGAACTTCCATAGCCAAAACAAAGAGATAAGGACCTGTCGCAACTCGCGACCCCCAGAGAAAAAACCATGCAACTCCCCATTAATAGACATAGAAAACCTAGTAGAAGTCATACATTCCTGAATCTAACCCACCATCCTCTTTGGAAAACCAACAGTCCGCAAAACCTCAACCAAAAAGTCCCAACGAACAGTGTCATAAGCTTTCATCAAGTCAATCTTAAGAGCACATCTCGGGGAACCACCAGTCCGATGATAATTCTGAACCAATTCTTGACACAAAAGAATATTGTCGCTGATACGCCTCCCCGCAACAAAAGCAGATTGATTATTAATCACTGAGGGAAAGATAACCTTGATCCTATTCGCAATAAGCTTAGAAATACACTTGTAAATAGTGTTGCAACAAGAAATAGGCCGAAAATTCATAACCTGAGAAAGGTTTGGGATCTTAGGAATCAGAGCAATAGAAGTAATATTAACCCGTCTCAAGAGAGGTCCAGAGGAAAAGAAAGAGTGGATATCACAAAGAACATCATCCCCCACAATACTCCAAGAGTTCTTAAAGAATCCAGAATTAAACCCATCTTGGCCTGGAGCTTTATTGTCCTTCAGTACGAACAAGACAGACTTAATCTCCTCATCTGAAACCTCCCGGGCATGAGACTCCCTCTGCTCAGCTGTCACATGCCTAATAATAGCAGCTTCTGGTTCGTCTGTCTTTTGCAGCTTCAGTCTACCATATTTGGAGGGAGAGGAATGCTCGCACTCATGATATGCCTTTGCGGCCTGTTTCTACTATTCTTTATGATATTGTTTTTGATGTTCGGAATCGTGCTAGCTTTGTACGTAAGGCGAAACCATCTTATGACAATAAATGGCTTCACCTTTCATGGCACTTGCCCGTGGACATCTTCTGTTGATCTTTACTTGTAGCCTATAGGCTTTTCTTCTAGGAGGGCTTGTCCTCTCTAGTTTGTCTGGGGTATGCCCCTTTGCTCTTTGTATAGTTTTCTTTTGGTTATAATACTTACCTTATCCAAAAAAAAAATAATAGCAGATCGAAGAGCATCCCTATCAATATCCTGCTGACAGGGCTGGGGCCCCAAAAGGGTCTCAAAAAAAGAAACAATCTCCTCTCTAACCAACACATCATCCTCCACACGGGTCCTATCCTCCTTAGTGATAGAAGTAATCATGCTACGGCCGTGAAAACTCTTCATTGCAGTAAGAAGAATTTAGTATTCTGATCCCCAAGGTTGAGCCATTGAACACGAGATTTCTTTCTATTGAAGCCTTCCTCAGCCCGAACCAAATCACCATATCGTAACGAAAGACTTGCTTCTTCAGCTAACAAAGTAGAGTCACTGGGGCACTCCTGTAAAACATATTGTACTCTATCCAACTCCCTCATAATCTCCAAAACCTTACTCGGAATATTAGAGAAATGCTCAACATTAAACTTCTTTAATGCCAACTTTACACTCTTCAGCTTACAACATAAACAGAACATCGGAGTACCAAGAACATCAATGTCCTAAGCCCTAGCCACAATTGAGAAAAAATCAGGATGATCAGCCTAAAAATCAAAGAATTTGAAGGGAATTTTCCTATTTGGGAGCTCTACAAGCTTAACCACCATAGAAGAATGATCAAAGACCCTGGGGGGAAGAAAGCGGGCGGCAGAACCCGGGAATAGACACTCCCAAGAAGAATTAGTGAGAACACGGTCCAACTTATGCCAAATAGGAGACTGAATCTGCTTATTAAACCAAGTAAATCGACAGCCAAAAAACTGAAGATCATCCAAACCAGCCTGACCCAAACAGCAGCCGAAATCATCTTTCCAATGCGGCAATGCCACAGATCCACCACTATGCTCAACTGGAGTACGAATAGCATTGAAGTCTCCCAAAACAAGCCACGGATAATCATTAAAAACACTACCACTAGAAATCAGGTCGGCCCAAAGCTCCCGACGCTTCTCGTAGTCACACTCACCATACACCACCGAAACCACACAACTCCACAACCTAGAAATATGAGACACGCTACAGTTAATAGCTTTAGAAGAAGAGCGAATAATGCTAACAATAATGTCACTAGGGTTCCAACACACCCAAATACGGCCAAACGGAAGAATATTAGAGTGGCAAAAAAACTTCCATGAAGGATTAATAGCACGAGAGACACTCACAAAATTAACCTCATTTACCTTGGTTTCAACTAAACCACACTAAGAAAGCTTGTCATCACGAAGAAACCTCCTAACTTCAGCATGTTTTATTGGGTCATTAAGACCCCGAATGTTCCAGCAACCAAAAATCATTAAAACAGAAAAGAGTAGAACCAAACCCAATCAAATCAGTGTCGTCGACCCCCTCTCGAGGACTGCCATTTCTGACTCCTCTTACCACCAGAACCCTTCTTTGATTTGTTACCATAAACAAATTTCTTGATATCTAGAGAATCAATGGCCTTGTCAGCCAATCTGTTATCATTGGGAGTGGGCGAATCATAATCTCCAGAAGGCGGAGACTCAACTACAACAGACTTAGGAAGATCCTCGACAAGTAGTGAAGAAACAAGAGAACATTCACCTTCCTCCTTACCCTCTGCCTCTATAATAACTGCCTCAGACGAAACTACAAGCATAAAAGGATCTACCAGAGCCGATTTCAAACTATTGGAAGAGCACTCACCCAAAACAAGAACCCTTTCAGTGGTAATGACATGATCTAAGGGACAACATTTGACATGAATGCAGTCACCCAAGGAACATTAGAGCCTTTGCCATTGCCAACAGGCCCAATCACACGCCAAAGAGCTAAGAATATCACAGACGCAATAGCGGGGCCAGAGTTTGCATATAATAGATGCATTCATCCTTCTAGTTTTTACTTGCCTTATGAAATTTATTATGATTTCTAATTCTTTAACTCCTATGGATTTATTATCTTTGATTGTTATTAAGCTTGGGAGTATGAATGATAAGGGAAAGGCAGAGTTGGTGAGAATAATAGGTTTCCAACCCATTGTGTTGTACCCCGGCAATTAGGTGTGGCTTTATAAGCAAGATGAACAGATCCAAGTTGCAACCAAGAGGAGATGGTCCATTTCAAGTCTTGGAGCGGATCAATGACAATACTTACAAGCTTGATCTTCATGGTGAGTTTGGCGTTCCTGCAATGTTTAATGTTTCTGACTTATTTTATTTTTAATGCAGGTTCAGATTTGAGGTTGAATCCTTTTCAACAAGGAGGGAATGACATGAGTCTAACCACACCAGAGACATTACAGGATGCATCTAATAACTTGGAGGAACCCATGCAGTTGCCAACAGGTCCAATCACATGCCAAATACAAAGAAGATCAGAGAGGCCTTTGCGGGACTAGCTCAGCGCTATGTGACCAGTTGCAGCAACCAAGTCAAGTGCACACCAGAGACACATATGGGCATAACCAGAGAGGTCCCCAAGCTATTTCATTTGATCCAGATCAGCTCAGACTGAAGCATAGCAGAACAGCTTCAGCACCAGCACCCTTTTGACCCGATTTCACCCATTTTGGGACTATGCTGAATTCGGCCAAATAGGGGCATTTTTGTCATTTTGCTCGACATTTTGACTTTATTTATGATGTAATTAGCATGGTTGACTTGTCATTAGGCTTAATTATGCTTAGATCTCTACTTAGCCAGAAGCACGTCAATTTACTAATAGCATGTAAGCACCTCAATTAGCTTAAGTGAGATTAGCTTCTAATCTTTGTTTTAAGTTTATTTAGGTGCAAAAGGACCTTAATGGTCGTGGTTGAGGTGCTTGACTTAAGGCTTTTGGTAATTATAGCTCTAGGGTCATTTTAGTCTTTTTACTCTCTTGTAACCCTTATTATATGACTCTTCTTTGTATTTTGGAGATAACCAACGTAATATACAACATTTGAAAGAGAGAAAAGCTTGAGCTTTCCATGGCTATGGCCAAAATCTTGTTGAGGGAGGGATTCCCCTTTTCAAGTTCAAATTGACTTATCTAAGCTTGGCAACTTAGTGGCGTGAGTTTATTGTCAGGTAACATCTTGAATCACATCACCGGTCGAGCTAACAGGAGTGGTCACAACCGCTCCCTTACCTTTCTTCTTCTTAGAGACAAGAATCAAGGCACTCTCTACTCAGTCGTATCAGTCATCACAACTTTTTCCATAGGAGGAATAGATGGCTTAGGAACTCAGGACTGAGAAGGCTTACTAACCTCCTTACTATGAGCCTTTTTAGGGCAGGACTTCAACGAATGGCCAAAAACTTCATAAGTAGTACATTTCACAGGAACCCATTCAAACTCAACCCTGACTAGTGCCCTAGTACCATTAGGATCCTGGAAAACAATCTCCTCGACAATGGGGTTCCGTGCATCAATTTGCACATAAACTCGAGCAAAACTGATCTGTTTCCTGGAAAGGGTAATATGGTCAGCATTGAGAGGTCTCCCAACTGCACTAGCCACACAACTAATCCCATTAGCCATCCACAAATCAAAAGGCAGATCAAAAAGTCTGACCCACACCGGAACTTTAAATAGGTCCTATTTGGTCAAGGATAAGCCCGGTTGCCAAAGTTTAAGAACCAACAGTCTATTAGCCATATGCCATGGGCTCTATCCAACACCGCACAAGCTTCTTGAAGGCTATCAAATTTAAACAAAAAGAAGCCATTATCTGAGGTTAGAATCTTTTACAAACCAAGCTTTCCCCATAACTTGTGAGCAATAGAGTTAACATTTTGAAATGGAAGTCTTTTACCCACAAAGTATCCTACTAGTGTACTCCGCAAAACACATCACCCTCTTCAAAAACCTCTGCAAGACGGCACACTATAACCCTTCCATCGATAAAATTTGGCTGAACATAGTGTAGGGAAGTAGACAATGATGCTGAGTCAAGAGGATCACCTCCTTTAGGACCAATCAGCACATTAGCATAACTTAGAGAACTAGCGGAACCATTGCCCCCTAACCCTGGGTGTTTTGGAACCACATTAACCCCTCCAGATTAGCAGGAGACGAAACATTATGACCACTAGCACTAGACTTCGAACAAATGGGCACTTGATTTGCACCATCTGCCTTAGCAACCCCATAAGCATAAACACCACCAACAGGATCACTCAATTTCACAGCGGGCGAAACTATACCAGAAACAAACCCAGAAGGGAGTACAGAATCACCAAAAGTGTTACTAGCCCTCACGGCATCACCAGCCTCATTCACATGAGCAAAATTATTCAAGACTGAAACAGCAGTAGCCTCACCGGCAACAGTCGTAGCAACCTAACTCATAGGGTCACACAGTCTAGTCACTGCAGAAACTGTATTACAGGCCAAAGACTCACAAATATGAAGAAGCACAAAAGAGCTACAGGGCATAAACACAGTTTCGGTACCATGAAAACCTCCAACACCAGAGCCACCATCAACATCAATAATGTTACCACTAACATTAATTACATGACCCAAACAACCACCATTCAACAAACCCACAGCACCAGCGCCCAAACTGCCAACAGAACCACCTACAACGCCATGTCCAGAATCATAAGCAACGCTAACAGACCTAGATGGTACGCCATGCCCAGACCCAACCACCTTCAACACCATGTCCATAACCACAAATAACAACGCTAGCAGACCCAGAGGATGCGCCAAACCTAGACCCACAAACAAAGCTACCAGATCCAGAGGCCAAAGCTGGGAACGCAGAGCCAGAATCTAGAGGAACGACACCAGCAGAAATAGAAGGCTTAACGCTGGTCACTGACGCCGACGCCGGTGAGCTGACCAAAGGAGAGCACGCAAGACCCGTCGAAGGTTTCAAACAACCAATGCCAAGATCCACAGGAGGCGAGGCGTTAGCCACCAAAGAGACAGCCCTAACGGCCTTGCGGCCAACACCAGGGAGGCGCGGCCCTACCACAAGTAAACCAGACAGAGACATAGGGAAAGACAGGAAAACAAGAGTGAGAAAGAGATGAAGGCAGAAAGGAGAAGAGCCCAAAGGGTTGAGGGGAAGGCAATGAAGGGGAAAAGGGAAAATAAATAATCAGATCAGGGATTAAGGGTCTCGACGGTGAGAGAAGGGAATCACCGAGAGGGAAGGGAAAGTTGAGAGAATTTTTAGTAGTTTCTACAGTTACATATATGATATGTATAAATAGAAAATTCGAATTTTGAAAAGTTTGAGATTTTAATCTTTCTTTTGTATAATGGTTATATAATTGAAAGTACTTGCGCCTCGAAGGTAAAAGTAAAAGTTTATCAGTTATTATATTTAATAGAATATTATATTCTATTTGATAGAATATCTTTTCTACGATCCCGAGTAATAAAATTATTTTATTACTTTGTGTGTAACATCAGATGCTGACCATTATAGAAAAGACTTGACTCATTGAAGTCAAAGGTGAAAGTGATAAACTATAAATGGAACTACATAACCATATAAGTCCAATAGGATGTCAGAATCATTTTCAAAGTATTTGATACTTAATGGTTCTGTTGCTTTCTTATCGAAGAAAGTTATCCTATATCTTATAGTGAGAGTGATATTTGATATCGATTCTGGAAGTTAGCATTAAATCATAGATCTAAGATTGTTCATAGCTTACTACGATCAAATTTTGAACTTGATTAAGCTTTCGTTATGAATCATTAATCAAATGTCCAAATGCTTTGCGCAGTAAAAGCAAAGTGAGCTTATTAAAGGTTTGACCTTTATGGTATGACATTGAGAAAAATTATACTCAGTAATCTATTGTAGATTTTGAGGAAACTTGTCTCTAGACACACTAATTGAACAATTAAAGATCTGTTGGTTAATATTGATATTAAACTGTGTATTTTAGCTAGGAGTACAAAGTGGCATTTTTTGAATGGTTTCTTCGGATAAGAGATCCGTTGTGATTTATTTGTTTGAAGAGTTCATTCTGGAATGTCCCTAGAGTTTGTATTCTGCTAAATTACAGTTTGGTATACTAGCTTATAGACCATATTGTAGGCTCAGATGAGTTTTCCAGAAATATGTGTTCTCTAATTTTGATATTAGTCAGATTGTCTGATTTTATCAAAACATAGAGCATACATATGTGATAGTATGGTAAGTGGGAGCGTACAAATTTCTTTCTAGTGTTATATATCCTAATGACATTATCATTATTAAGGTAATAATGAGATGTTTGTGAGGTAAAATATTTACCTAAGTCTTATTTTCTCCGTGAAAGCAGTGGGAGTATTCTCTGTTATATTTGGTATAAAGTTTATATATGATATAAAACTAAGAGACTTATGAGATACTCTCATTAGTCGTCCATTAGATATAATCTAATAAAAGACACAACAAGACAATCTGTGTGACAATTATTATAACGGTTTGAAAGTTAGTGACATGATCCAGGCCACACATGGAGTATCAAAGGACATGGCCAATAACACAATGAAGCTATTGCAAGTACCAGAAGGGCCAATCACAAGATAGAAGACCAAAAGAATCAGAGAAGTAATGGCGGGATTAGTTCAGAGTTTTATGGCCGACTATAACAAACAAATAGAGAAGCATATGGGCTTCAATGGAGAGGGTCCAAATCCACTTCACTTGGCCCAAATCAGTTCTGAATGAAGTTTCACAATCCTTTGAAGACTTTGTCATTTTTGTAATTTCATCTTTAAGGGAATTTGTTGTCTTTATGCCTTTAGGGTTTCATTTTGTAACACTATTTAAGCTTTCTTTCTTCTTCATTTTAGGGCAATCACGAAATTGTAAGAAAAAAACACAAAAGTTTATGCTTTGGCTATGGCCGAATTTCTTATAAGGGAGGGATTCCCCTTTTCAAGTTTGAATCGACTTATCTAAGTTTAGAAAACTTAGTGGCATCTCCATTTCCTAGCAAAACACATTGATTTCTTGTTTTGAGTTATCATGGGCAACGTTTCATGGTGGTTTAGGGCTGATCTTGGATGGTTTTTTTTTTTACAAATTCATTGATTAAGGTTCTTGGGGCTTAAGAAGAATACTTGGGGTTTTGGTTTTTCGAATCCAAGTGAGTTTCTTGTCATTTGGTATCAGAGCTCAGGGTTCTAAGGTCTGATTTCCTATCTTTATTTGTTGTTTGATTATGTTTTAATTTTTGTTCTTTGTTGTTCTTGTTTCTATCTTGTTGGATCTTATTTCTGCTTTCGTTTAGTTATTTCTAAGTTAATACTTTGTTCTAAGTTTTATTTTCCATCTTCATACCAGTTCGTCATTGTTATTAATTTTCGGATCTGGGTTTTTGTTGTGTTTTTTCATATCAGTTCATCATATATATTTATTTCAGTATCTGGGTTTTTGTTGTTTCTTCATATAGTTCATCCTTAACATTCTGTTCTTTAGCCAATGTTAAAGAAATAAGCATGTTCATAAGCGGCTATGTGAATTATTCCTGAAAATCTAGTGAATCATTTTTTTTTAAAAAAAAAGAGGAAAAAGAAAAAGAGAAGAACATCAGTGAGTTGAACATCATCATGAAAAGAGAACATAAACACCAGACTTTTTAAAGAATTAGACTTTGAATTCCATTTCATATCGGACTTGAACTTCAGTGAGTTGATACTTAGCCTTTTTTTTCGGACTTGGGTTACAGTGATCACTTGACCAAAAAAAAAACAAATTTCTTTAAAAAGTCCGTGGAGGGTAT
Source organism: Zanthoxylum bungeanum (assembly GCA_019454045.1). NCBI lineage: Eukaryota > Viridiplantae > Streptophyta > Magnoliopsida > Sapindales > Rutaceae > Zanthoxylum > Zanthoxylum bungeanum. The sequence goes on along the minus strand of SKCR01032747.1, from coordinate 91,550 downwards.
TTCATCAAAATTTCTATAGAGGCGCCAACGTTTCTCCCGAAATTGCATATGACCGTGAATTTACATGCTTATTTTTTTCCCATTGTGCTAATTGTTTATTTCCTTATTCCAAATACTCTAGCTTAAGTATTATTGATTGAGTCTTCATCATAGCTATTCTTATTCGCATTTTCTACCTGCCCTATATATATATATTATTGGGTCATTGTGTTTCATGTTAGCTTGAGGACTACACTTGGTTGTGTATTCTTGGATTGAGTGTGATTCGCATTTGAATTAAGAAGAACTCAGGAGTGGTAAAAGGCAGTGATTGTGAGCACAGTATCGGGTAAGAGCCAATAGAGTGCAAACACGAGTGGAGTGATATCATTCGAGTGTAAACACGTGAGATTGTGAGGATTCACATAATTGCTTTACTTTTTTGTTATTTCTAATATGTTTGTTTAGTGTTGAGATGGCAGGTCCAAGTCTAACCATTGATGAAAAGCTTAAGGCTTTGGATAGAAAATTTACAGATATGATGGAGAACATGAATACAACTTTGGAGAGATTGTCCAAGAGTGTAGAGAGCATTCAAACTGGTAATGGTCCCAGAGCACCACCAGAGCGTATACCACCACCTCAAAATGTACCACCTCGACGAGTCCCACCACAGTATGTACCACCAGATGAAAAGGAAGCTGAAAATGAGTTTGATGATTCTGCTTGTCTTGATGATGTGGAGGAGAGATTTCATCCAGGGCAGGATATGAGGCCTAATAGAAGGTTTGACAGAAGAAATGATATGAGGGATAAAAGATTTGATGGTAGAGGTGCATTTGATGACAGAAGAGGGGATTATGATCGGAGGGGATATGGTAGATGAATAGATGTAGATGGTGATTTAGGTAGTATCAAGATCAAGATACCAACCTTTCAGGGTAAGAATGATCCTGATGCTTACTTAGAATGGGAAAAGAAAATTGAGCTGATTTTCAACTGTCATCACTATTCAGACGAGAAGAAGATCAATCTGGCAGCAATTGAGTTTACTGATTATGCTATGATTTGGTGGGATCAGATTGTTTCTACTCGGATGAGAAACTATGAGAGACCAGTTCAGACATGAGAAGAACTTAGGGGTCTCATGAGAAAGAGGTTTATACCTGGCCATTACTATAGGGAGTTGTATCAGAAACTACAGCATCTGTATCAAGGGACCAAGAGTGTTGAGGATTATTACACAAAGATGGAAGTTGCCATGATCAGGGCAAGTGTTGTTGAGGATGCAGAGGCTACTATGGCACGGTTTCTAAGGGGCTTAAATGGAGAGATTTCCAACATGGTGGAGTTACATCATTATGTTGATTTGGAGGATATGCTTCACTTGGCATTCAAGGTAGAGAGGCAACTCAAGAAAAAGTCCACATCCAGATTTGGTACTTAGGCTGCAGAACCGAGCAAAACTAGACCAAAACCTGAGGGTACAGCTACTAGAACTAAGGATGTCAAGTGTTTCAAATGTTTGGGCTTGGGAAACTATGCTTCACAATGTCCCAATAGGCGTACCTTAGTGATTGATAAGAAGAGTGGAGAAGTGTACTCTAATGATAGTAAGGTTAAGGATGAGATGCTAGAGTTGGAGGATACTAGTGACCACGAGGGAGCTGCATACCCGCTGGATAACTTATCTTTAGTTTCCAAGCGTGCTTTGAGTGCACATGTTGTGGAGGATGAGAGTGAGAAGTAGAGGGAAAATATATTCCACACTAGATGTCATGTGAATGGCAAGGGGTGTAGTATGATCATAGATGGGGGCAGTTGTACTAATGTTGCTAGCACATCTTTGATTGAGCGGTTGGGGTTGAGTTGCTTGAAACACCCCAAGCCTTACAAGTTGCAGTGGTTAAATGACTGGGGCAAGATAAAGGTGACAAAGCAGGTATTATTGAGCTTCACCATTGGGCCATACACTGATGATGTTCCATGTGATGTGATACCGATGCATGTAGGACATATTCTTTTGGGCATACCGTTGCAGTTTGATAAGAAGGTTGTTCACGATGGGTTCAAGAACAAGTATTCCTTTTAGCATAAGGGAAAACCCATTACCTTATACCCACTCACGCCTACACAAGTCCATGAAGATCAGGTTAAGTTGCAACTTGAGCGTGATAAAGAGAGAGTGAGGGAAACCACCACCTTGGGGGGAACTAGTGAGAGTGGTGAGCTAAAAGGGGCAAAGGCTGAAACTAATGAGAAAAACAAGGCCGAGGCCGTGAGAGTTCCTAAGGGGAGTGTGAGTAAACGTGAAGGGGAAACAAAAGGGAGAGTAAAAAAGAGTTTCTACATGGGTGAGGGTGAAGCGAGGAAAACTTTCAACGCTAGCAAGCTTATGCTATTATTAGTCTACAAGGAGCCACATGTTTATTTTACTAACACTGACCATTTGCTTCATGTGTTTATTTCATTTCTTTTGTAGGAATTCAATGATGTGCTAACAGAGGTTATTCCTAATGGACTTCCACCCATTAGAGGTATTGAGCACCAAATAGATTTCATACCAGACGTAGTCATTCCCAATAGAACAGCCTACCAGAGCAATCCTGAGGAAACGATGGAACTTCAGAGGCAACTCCAGGAGTTGATGGAGAAAGGGTATGTCAGAGAAAGTATGAGTCCTTGTGCGGTATCAGTTCTTCTAGTTCATAAGAAAGATGGGACGTGGCGTATGTGCGTTGATTTTTGAGCGATCAATAATATTACGGTAAAGTATCGTCACCCTATTCCTAGACTAGATGACATGTTGGATGAATTGCATGGTTCCAAAATTTTTAGTAAGATTGATTTAAAGAGTGGATACCATCAAATTCGCATGAGAGAGTGAGATGAGTGGAAAACTGCATTTAAGACCAAGTATGGCTTGTATGAATGGTTAGTTATGCCATTTGGTCTTTCAAACGCACCTAGCACATTTATGAGATTGATAAATCATGTTGTGCGTGCATTTTTAGGTAAGTTTGTTATGGTTTATTTTGATGACATCTTAGTTTACAGTAACACATTAGATGAGCATGTTACGCATTTGAAGCATGTTCTTGATGTGTTAAGGCATGAAAAACTGTATGCTAACTATGATAAGTGCACTTTTTGTATGGATAGAATTGTTTTCCTTGGATTTGTTGTTAGTGCAGATGGCATCGAGGTAGGATTGGCCTACACCAACAATAGTGACAGAAGTCAGAAGCTTCCGTGGATTAGCAAGCTTCTACCGTAGATTCGTTAAGGACTTCAGTAGTATTGCAGCACCACTGACTGTAGTAGTGAAGAAAACTGTTGGCTTCAAATGGGATGAAGAGCAGGAGCGTACATTTCAGGATCTGAAAATGAAGTTGTGCAGTCCAGATTAGGCATTGAAGCAGTTCTTATGCAAGAAAATCAACCAATAGCCTACTTTAGTGAGAAGCTTAATGGAGCAGTTTTGAGATACCCTACATATGATAATGAGTTGTATGCGCTAGTGAGAGCCCTTGAGACTTGGCAGCATTATTTATGGCCTCGAGAGTTTGTGATCCATACAGATCACAAGTCATTGAAGCATTTGAAGGGTCAAGGTAAGATGAACAAACAACGCGTACGTTGGTTAGAGTTTGTTGAGACATTTCCATATATAATCCGCTACAAACAAGGTAAGGAAAACATTGTCTCCGATGCACTCGTGAAGGTATGCTTTACTTACTTCATTGACTGTAAGAATGCTCGGGCTTGAATTTATTAAAGAACTTTACGCTTTAGTAATATTTATGCTGCATGTGAAAAGTCTATATTTAGTAAATTCTACAAACATGATGTGTTTCTGTTTAGGGAGAATAGATTATGCATTCCTGTTTGTAGTATGCGTGAGTTTTTAGTTAGGGAAGCGCATGGGGAGGTTTAATGGGGAACTTTGACATTGCCAAGACCTTAGGGGTATTGAGTGAACATTTATATTGGCCAAAATTGTGGAGAGATATTGAGCGTTTTTTGTGATAAATCCTTAACTTGTAGAAAGGCTAAATCTAAGGTTATGCCTCATGGGTTGTACACACCATTGCTTGTACCTAATGAGCCATGGGTAGATGTATCAATGGACTTTATATTGGGTTTACCTATGACTAGGAAGGGTAAAGATTCCATCTTTGTAATGGTTGATAGGTTCAGTAAGATGTAACACTTTATAGCATGTCATAAGACTGATGATGCCACTAACATTACTGACTTGTTCTTTAGAGAAGTAGTACGACTCCATGGGATTCCACGAAGTATATTTTCAGATCGTGAAGTTAAATTCCTAAGTCACTTTTGGAAAGTTTTATGGGGTAAGTTGGGCACTAAACTTTTGTATTCTACTACTTTCCACCCCCAAACTAATGGCCAGACCGAGGTGGTTAATAGGACTTTGACTCAGTTATTGCGTACTATTATCAATAAGAACTTAAAAACTTGGGAGGACTATTTTCCTTTTGTTGAATTTGCATATAATCGTAGTATTCATTCCTCCACATCTTATTCACCATTTGAAATTGTTTATGGTTTTCATCCACTAACTCCATAAGATTTGTTACCATTGCCTGTTGATGAGCATGCATGGTTAGATGGAAAAAGGAAAGCTGATTTAGTGAAACACATATATGAGAAAGCAAGAGAGCACATACAGCGAAAGAATGAGCAATATGATTCTCATACTAATAAGGGAAGAAAACGTGTGGTATTTCAGCCTAGAGATTGGGTTTGGGTACACATGCGTAAGGAGAGATTTCCTGAATAGCGTAAATCTAAGTTACAACCGAGAGGGGATGGTCTATTTCAAGTCTTGGAATGGATTAATGACAATGCATACAAGCTGGATTTACAAGGTAAGTATAATGTGTCAGCTACATTTAATGTTTCTGACTTAACTCTTTTTGATGCAGGTACAGATTCGAGGTCGAATCCTTTCCAAGAGGGAGGAAATGACATGATCCAGGCCACACATGGAGCATCAAAGGACATGGCTAATAACACAATGGAGCCATTGCAAGTACCATAAGGGCCAATCACAAGACAGAAGGCCAAAAGAATCGGAGAAACAATGACGGGATTAATTCAGAGTTTTATGGCCGACTGCAACAAACAAATAGAGAAACATGTGGGCTTCAATGGAGAGGGTCCAAAGTCACTTCAATTCGCCCAAATCAGTTCTAAATGAAGCTTCACAAGCCTTTGAAGACTTTGGCATTTTTGTAATTTCATTTTTAGGGCATTGTTGTCTTTATGCCTTTAGGGTTTCATTTTGTAACACTATTTAAGCTTGCTTTCTTCTTCATTTTAGAGTAATCACGAAATTGTAAGAAAAAAACACAAAAACTTATGCTTTGGCTATGGTTATGGCCGAATTTCTTGTAAGGGAGGGATTCCCCTTTTCAAGTTTGAATTGACTTATCTAAGTTTAGTAAACTTAGTGGTGTCTCCATTTGCTAGCAAAACACATTGATTTCATGTTTTGAGTTATCATGGGAAACATTTCATGGTGGTTTAGGGCTGATCTTGGATGGGTTTTGTTTTTACAAAATCATTGATTAAGGTTCTTGGGGCTTAAGAATAATACTTGGGGTTTGCTTGGTTTTCGAATCCAAGTGACTTTCTTGTCAGTTAGTATAACTGTTTGACAGTTAGTGTGTCTCTTATAAATAATATTCATCTTTCGTAAAGGATGATTCCTTTGTCGAAAGAGAAATTAATTAGAATGTCTAGTTAATCTTATGCATCATAGGATGATGGCATAATGAATACTATATTATATGAGATTATAAATATCAATTTAATCGTAATTGTTACGAGCTATTTTTGATTCCCTGTAGACCATATGATGGGTCTTGAAACATGTTATTTATTGTTTTTGGGATATTAAGAATGAGTTTCTTATTTATGGAGAATATTGTCCGCAAACATTAGGGTCAGATTAGTTTTGACTCTAATTATGACGTTAAATGGTCTACGTCATATAGAGTCATAAAAGATACAGTGGGAGTGTCACAGATGATTCTACTATGTTAGTGGAATTAGTTGTAACTTATAAAGTATTGACTTTTGAAGTTGCAAAGTGACATTATAGATTAGAAGTTTTGATATTAGTGTTGTGCTTGTGGTTGTCTGCATAGTATTTTGGATTTGATCCCTACATACATAGACAACTCAGTAGGTGTATCACAATGTTCATGTTGCATTTGAGTCATATTGATGTAAAACTTATGTTCTACAAAATATGAATGATGCTAGCTAAGGGAAACGTTTATATTTGATGAACAAACTCAATATATTATAGCGAACCTATTTGTTGTTGCCTACCTCTTGAGTATGGATGGCAAAATCCGGATCCGGAAGAGTTTTTGTTACCCGGGTTCGGTTCCGGACCCGGGTAAATATTCCCGGGTCCGGACCCGGGTCTACCCGGTCGGGATCCGGTTACCCGGATTGTTTTTTTTTTTTTAATTTTTTTTAAATTTTTAATTGTATTATTTTATATTTATATTTATATTTTGTCAATTTTATTAGTTTATTTCAATTCTTTTAATTTTTTATTATATTCTATTATTTATATATATATATATATATGCATAATATTCTATTTTTTTTATTATAATCTAATTTATTTTTTTATTTTTTTTGGGGACCCGGGTCTTAATTTTAAAGACCCGGGTCCGGATTTTTTAATTCCGGACCCGGGTCGTCCGGGTCCATGCGGACCCGGGTCTTGTTGCCATCTATACTCTTGAGTGCTAGGTGAGCTCTAAAGGGCCATGCTTATGCGATACACATTGAGATGTGTATATGATACCATGGATTGGCACTAGAGTAAGTGGAAGAAATTGTTAGGGTTGGTGTTCGGAGCGCCAATCCGGATCGTATTTATGTCTGATTCATGAATACGAACAATTTCGTTTTCCATTATATTACTTACTTAATGGTTGCACCCTTATTTTTATATACTTTTTCGATCTAATTACTATTAGATTGAAACTAAACATGATTTAGTGATATATATATATTAGACAAAGACCCCGGGATTTACAACGTAGTGCGTAGTTACAACATAGTTTGTAATTGACATTGGGAAGCGTCACTATAAGTTGTATATTCTCAAATAAAGTTCTTGGTCAAGATTTATAAAATCCACTAAGACTAGTACACGGGTCGGTTAGTAAAATCCACTGAGACCAGTACATGTCGTATATCGAGACTTGGTCCGATGGTTTATCCCAATGAACCATGAGTCTTGGGAGACTCGTATAAACGAGTAGGTGTTTATTTGATAAACACTGAATGAATCACTGAAGATTTCCTAACAGATGGTACACCAACATCAATATGAATCTTCTCGAGTCGAGTAACATAGTGGTCCTTCGACTTGAGATACCACTGTGGATATATGAGACATCCTCCACATTTTAACGGTAGTCACGTCACTGATCTTTTTAGATCAGACCTCTGCCTGCTCGTTGGGTGTGGAGTGATGCTCATGATATCCCGTGAGTATCAGATAGAATTCGTCAGTTCTATGTACATGGCATATGTATATTATACCATGGTCGTGGTATAATTCGAAAACGAGTTCTGAATGTTATTTAGAGATCGTAAATTTGAAAATTGACTATATTATACCTTAGGGATTTGACGTTCCTATCTATATCCCCGGTATAATATTGATAGTTTCGTGATGAATAAAGCTAAACTTAGAGAGTCCCACAATATGAAGTGTACTCGTTGAAAACTTAGGCAACACATTATGAATATTACAAATTATTCATAATATTTTATCAGATTAAATGAGTTAATTCGAATCGTTTAATCGGTTAAACGAAAAATACATGCATTAGGGGATTTTGGTCAATTAATAATTAATACGTATTTGTATTTGATACAAAATATGATTTGATAAATATTAATTAATTATCAAATAAGATTTTGACACATATCATAAATATATGTGTTTTGTTATTTAATGTAAATAAAAATATATATAGATATTTATATTAATTAATTATTTAGTTATTTAATTGTTAAATAATTAAATAATTAGAAATAAAATATCTTATCCACAAGTCATAATTAGTATGATAGATGGTGAGATATTATAGATTACAAATGACATGTTTAATAAATGTTGTAGTTGTCAAATTTTACAAGTAACCTTAGGCTTTTATTTAATTAGATTAAATAAAGTCCAAAATTGCCCAACCCATCTAATATCCATCCGATATACATTATTCATGCATCGCCCCTAATTTCGGCCACCCTAAGTATTTAAAGTGAAAATTTTGTTCTTTCTTTTTCACTTTTGCTCCATGGCCGAAACCTCCATATTAGAAGAGCTCCCAAATTTTCTTGAAGAAGCTTGAAGTGAAAGTGAAGAAATCAAGAAGAAAGTTTAAGGAAATTAGGAGATTTTGAGGTAATCTTCAATAATCTTAAACTTAGAAAGCTTGTTTCTTATTCTTGAGCATCTAGAATAGTTCTAGGGTTTCTTCATTTCTTAGATTTTGGGGCTTTTTGATTTGGAGGATGAATTTGGAGGTTAGATGCATGTGTGAAGTTAGATTGAATAATATTAGTGTAATATTAGTTCAATTTTATCATTTGATGACTTGTTGTCATTCTAGAGTGTTATGACCACTCTTGTAACTTCTAAAAATGTTCTTGAGTTCTTCATTGGTGGTGGCTTTGTTTGGTGTAAATGTCAATATGATTAATGTTGAGAAAATTGGATTTAAAGCATGAAAATTGATATTTTTGGAACCCATATCAGATCTGGAAATTCTGAAATTTTGGTGATGAAAAATATATTATTTAAATATATTGGATGTGTATTGGGCATTGAAATAGTTGTCGGAAATTATTTCAAATTGAAAATATGCGAAAACGGTGAAAAACCAGGTGAGTTTCGGGCTTATCGGGTGTCCGCTGTCCAAATAGTAAATTGGTCATTGTTTGGGCAGCCCATGAATTGCCCAAGTACTATTGGGGCTGACCTAGGCAGCCCCCATGTGACCAAGTTTAAAAAGGATTCGAGGACGAATCCTATTTACAGGGGGAGTATTTGAAACGACCGGTAGTTTCAATTACTGTTGCACTGTAGAACTATTGCATCACAGAGCGAGTGTTACGTAATATAAATTATGTCCGAGTATATATATTTATAAAATCATGGAACGACTTTGGGGATAAACGGCAGATTCTTCCAAACTTCGATACGAAATTTTACGATCTTCTATTCCGGACAGCCCATGGTATTTAGGCCATAACTTTCTCATATGAACTCTGATTTTTATAAATTTTATATCGTCATAACGATGAGATCGAGATCTATAACTTTTATATTGAACATTTTTCTAAATTCGGACCAACAGTGAGGTAAAAACGCAGAGAAAAAATTTGGATGAATAATGCCCTCGGGTCATTCTAGAGAAATCTCAAAACTTCTACAAAACTCTAAATTTTTCTCTACCTTTGACAAATTCAAAGAAGCCCAAGTATAAAAAGGGGTACTATTGACATTTCAAAAAATTAGAAACCAATAAGAAGAATAGAGAAAACGTGAGAAAGAGGGAAAAAGGGAAAGAGAAGAAGAAAGAAGAAGAAATAGGAAGGAATAAGAATAAATTAGAAAGGAAATGGAAGGCTTCAACCCACATCAAGTTTAAGAAGATAAAAGAGAGCATGGAAACCCTAGTTGAGAATGAAGAATGTGATTCAAGGTAAAAAAAATATATAATCTTGACCCAAATTATTCGTTATTAAGTTTTGATGTTTTGATGATTGTGATGAGTTGATGACTTGAATGAGTTGTTATTGAGTCGAAATTGATGATAGTGGGAAATCTCCAATTTGTTAAACATTGAATGTGAATTAAATAGAATTTATAGAAAGGATATGTGACAAGAACTCACTTGGGTTGGAAACCAAGCAAACCCCAAGCATCTTTCTCAAAACCCCAAGAACTTTGAATACTGATTTTGTAGGAACAAAACCCAACCAAGATCAGCCCCTAACCACCATGAAACTCACGTCCATGATAACCACAAGCATGAAATCAGATTGTATTTTGCTAGCAATGGAGACGCCACTAAGTTGCCAAGCTTAGATAAGTCAATTTGAACTTGAAAAGGGGAATCCCTCCCTCAACAAGGTTTGGCCATAGCCATGGAAAGCTCAAGCTTTTCTCTCTTTCAAAATTCTGTATATTACGTTTTTGTCCAAAAATACAAAGAAGAGGCATATAATAAGGTTTACAAAAGAGTAAAAGGCTAAAATGACCCTAGAGCTAAAATTACCAAAAGCCCTAAGTCAAGCACCTCAACCACGACCATTAAGGTCCTTTTGCACCTAAATAAACTTAAAACAAAGATTAGAAGCTAATCTCACTTAAGCTAATTAAGTGCTTACATGCTATAGTAAATTGACGTGCTTCCGGCTAAGTACAAATCTAAGCATAATTAAGCCTAATGGCATAGTCAACCATGCTAATTACATCATAAATAAAGTAAAAATGTCGAGCACAAATGACAAAAATGCCCCCATTTGTCCGAATTCAACATAGTCCCAAAATGGGTGAATCGGGTCAAAAGGGTGCTGGTGCTGAAGCTGCTCTACTATGCTTCAGTCTGAGCTGATCTGGGTCAAATGAAATAGCTTGGGGACCTCTCTGGTTATGCCCATATGTGTCTCTAGTGTGCACTTGACTTGGTTGCTGCAACTGGTCACATAGCTCTGAGCTAGTCCCGCAAAGGCCTTTCTGATCTTCCTTGCTCTTTGGCGTGTGATTGGACCTGTTGGCAACTGCATGGGTTCCTCCAAGTTATTAGATGCATCCTGTAATGTCTCTGGTGTGGTTGGACTCATGTCATTCCCTCATTGTTGAAAAGGATTCGACCTCGAATCTGAACCTGCATCAAAATGAGTTAAGTCAGAAACATTAAAATTAGCAGATACGTTGTACTTACCTTGCAAATCCAGCTTATATGCATTTTCATTGATCCTTCCAAGACTTGAAAAGGTACATCTCCTCTCGATTGTAGCTTGGATCTTTTCCTCTTGCATATAAAGCCACACCCAATTGCCGGGGTCAAACACAATGCGTTGGAAACCTATTATTCTCACCAACTCTGCTTTCCCTTATCATTCATACTCCAAGCTTAATAAGAATCAAAGATAATAAATCCATAGGAGTTAAGGAATTAGAATCATAATCAATCTCATAAGGCAAGTAAAAACTAGAAGGATGAATGCATCTTTTATATGTAAACTCTGGCCCCGCTATTGCGTCTGTGATCTTCTTAGCTATTTTGCGTGTGATTGGGTCTGTTGGCAATTGCAAAGGCTCTAATGTTCCTTGGATGACTGCATTCATGTCAAATGTTGTCCCTTGGATCATGTCAATATGGGTTAATGTTGAGGTTGATATTGATGATATATTTTGGGTACTTATTGTCATTATTTGCTTGTGTGAAGATGTGGATTAAGTATTGAGCAAAATTGGGTATGAATGATTGAAGTTTAGACCAGAAATTTGAGCTTGCATTGCGACGCAGAGAGCCCCACGTCGTGACTGGTTTGTTACGTGTCGCGATGTAAAAGGATTGTGCATCGCGACGCGCACGGAAAAAAGTTGGACACGCCTCTAGACGATGCGCGTCACTACGCGTGGCACAAAAGTTCCCAGAATTAGTTTTAAACCACCCCAGTTCCACCCTAGCGTGTTAGAGGCCACTCTTAGGGTCTTGTATCAGTTCGTATGCACACATTACATCTTAGTACAAATATAATATACCAAGTTACGATATCACGTACTTGAATTAAGTAGTTTAGGCTAGTTCCAGCACCTATCTCGTAGTTTTTATTCTAATCAAGTTGTCACCTATAGACCGTTGCAGGAGTTGCAATCTCCTTCAACAAAGCGGTATAGCTCCAGCCAAATTTCGAACACAGTGAGTGGATCTTTTTTCTTAGAACTGATTTTATTTAACAGTTTTAATATCAAACTTATTTTTGAGCATATAGGGCGTTAGCCGTAATTTTTGTTACATTTGTTTTTTTTAAGATAAAGATGATTTAGAAAAAAAATATTTTCCAAGGCCTGATTTTGTGATTTTCGGGGCATGTTGGAAAAAAATCCACCCCAGTATGTAACTTGATACAATTTGGAATTGAAGGACAGATAACATGTGCATATGTAGATGACTCGGGGGACGGTGATACGTAACGCCCTCAGATCCTAGTTCAGGGCTAGGGGACGATGATACGTAACGCCCTTGGACCCTAGATTCAGGGTCAGGTAGTGGCATGAATCAGCACTACCGGCTCTAGTTCAGTGGCTTGGGGGACAGAGATACGTAACGCCTCAAGATAACCGGTTTTAGGGACATGAGTGGCATGCTTTGGGGGACGACGATACGTAATGCCCCAAAGTCATAGGTTTGCACTTCTGGGTCTAGATAGGCGTATGGGGGGACGGCGATACATAACATCCCCATATGTCAAGGTTTTCTGATACATATCAGTTTACAGTTATCAGATTTTCAGAAAATAGTTTTCATAAATCAGATTTTAGAAGTAGTTTTCAGAAACCAGAGCTTCAAAAGCGGTTTTCAGAAAGATAAGTTTATAAAAGAGATTTCAGACGAAGTTTTCAGAAAAGAGTTTTCATATAAAAATATTTCTGTAACTTTGGTTTTAGAACCAAAAGCCTTTATATCAGTTTTCAGTTTTTCGTTGACTCACTTAGATCGTACAGCGATCTAACCCCCCTCACTCCCAGTTTTCTGTGGTTGTAGGTATTCTCGGAGGACGAGCTCAGGAAGACGGATAATGATGCAATCACTAGGGTTGGAGTGCACCAGTACGAGTCAGAGATAGAGTGAGAGTCGAATCAGAGTCAAACAAAAGTCATGTATTAGTATTTGGGTTGTAAAAGTTATTACAAAAGCAAGAGTTAATGTGTATACAATAATTAATATGGAGTTTGTTTTCTTTATGTTGCCGAGCTCGGGCATTGGTCCCATATTTAAGGTTTTGATTGGGAAAAGAGTAATAGTGGAGTGTATAGTTGAAAGACAGTGGCTCAGGGGGATAGTACGGCCTATTCCCTACCGGTAACATCTCCCGGATTGGGGATGTTACACAGATCAATCCTTATATGACTATCTTGTATACTGAAATGAATTTCTTTATATAACAGATATTATCATAAATTCATTTTTATTTAGGTCTAGTCCTATATTATATTATATAAGGTGCCTCAATTCTCATGTCACCACATGGACGATCCCAGATCAAAGTCGCCATACAATTATAGAATGGACCACAGCTATAAATAAACCACAAACAAAGTACCCGCTTTGTTTGCTCTCTATGGACTATTTTAGATTACTAATTTCATATTTAAATCCTCTTGTGTATGACACTCATACACTAAGTCTGAAGGGACATGAGTAATCAAGGGTAAACAAGATAATTTAGAATATGTGATTTAAACCAAATATTTGATAAATGAATAATGCATCTTTTATTTCATAACAAATAATTCTGTTTACATAACATGAAGCTCTAGGGTATATATCCCAACAAAATTTACCCAAGAATTGACGTAAAACATGACGTATGAATATACTAGGTGCATTAGTAAGACCAAACGACATAACTAACCATTCATAAAGCCCATATTTAGACTTAAATATAATTTTCTATTCATCCCCCTTCCAAGATCAGTAAGTAACCTCAAGAAAACTCATTCCTTGAAACCACATGTACCCCGAATAGACCATGTCGTCTAGTTGGACACCACAAAAGAGTCACCTCTTTGATAAGTCTTGTTCCTAAAAACACTTAAGAGAATATTACTCATCTCGTAAATAAACAGCGTAAGCCGAATAATTTTATTCATTTCAATAATCCATCATTCTCTATTTTTCAATTTAATCTCATGGTAGCCACTTTTCAAATCAATCTTAGAAAATAAACAATTGTCATGTAACTCATCTAACATATCTTCTAACCTAGGAATATGATGGCGATACTTTATCATTATGTTGTTTACAGCTCGACAATTAACACACATCCTACAAGTGTCATCCTTATTTAGTACCAAAAGTACTGGAATCGCATATGGACTCATGTATTCCCTCATGTACCTTGCCCATCAAATCCTCGACTTGCCTTTGAAGTTTATTGGTTTCCTTGGGATTACTTTGATAAGGTGGTCAATTAGGTATGATAGCCGTAGGTACGAAATCAATTTGGTGTGCGATGCCTCGAATGGGTGCTAACCCATTAAGTATCTCCTCAGCAGATGCGACATCAAATTCCTGCAACAAAGACATAACAACACTAGAAAGAGATTCGTTAAAGTTAGAAAGGTTAAGATAAGACTCTTTATACACCAACATGAGCATAAACTCATTATTTTTGAACTCATGCCTAATCTCACCCTCATTTGCAAAAAAACGCTTTCTCACTCTCTCGTCACTATTTTGTTTAGATTTAACCTTCTCGCTCTTGTTGTTTCCACTATCATTTTAGGTCTTTTCACTCTTGTCCCTCCTATGTCTCATCGTTAATTAATCCTCATAGACTTGTCTTGGTGTTAATGATACAAATATGATATTTTTACCCCTTTTCACTAAGATATACCTATTTTGGAACCCATTATGATGAACCCTCCTATCATACTGCCATGGCCGAACTAATAAAAGATGTCTCGTATGTATTGGTACCACATCACACAAGACCTCATCACCATAACTCCCAATAGAGAACAATACTTTCAGTTGTTTAGTCACATTCACCTCACCACACTTATTCAACTACTGCAACTTATAAGGTCTAGGGTGTGCTAAAGTGGCTAACCCGACTTCTTTACTAAGGATGCACTAGCAACATTGGTACAACTACCTCAATTAACAATCATACTACAAAGATTATCCTTTGTCAAACAACGGGTATGAAAAATGTTTTCCCACTATGCTCCACACCATCAATCTTTATTTGAGCATTCAAGGCACGTTGTGTCACTAGATTCATCATCTTGCCCTCGGTAGCATGTGTAACCACTAGTTCAACTCCATGCTCTTATTCGTCCCCTTAATTATCATTATCAGCATCATCCAAATCAGGTAAGTATGAAGGCATGTCTTCATTATCACTCACGCTATCAACTCCCCCATCTGTAAATGTAATCATCACTATTTTGTTAGGACATTCTATAACCAAATGACAGAGCCCTAAACATTTGAAACACTTGATGTTGCAGATTAAAGTTGTAGATTCTTCCATTGGTTTGGTTGAACCTTCTATAGGCTTAAGTGGATCAAATATGCCCTTAGGTGTCTTAATTCAGCTCTTGGATGCAACCCCCTCTCCTTTCTCATTGCTACTCCAACGACGCTTCCATGGAGTATGTGGAGGAACCATACTTGGAGTTGCTTATTTCCTTTGCCTTTCTACCTTCATGGCCATGTGGACCAAGTCATCCAATTCCACATAATGATGGAGATGTACTATTGTAGCTATGTCACGATTCAAACCACTTAGAAATCGAGCCATTATAGCCTCACTATCTTCTTGAACATTAGCTTTAATCAAGGCGATCTCTATGTTCTTGTAATAATACTCCATACTACGCGACCCTTGTATGAGATTTTAAAGCTTATGATAAATGTCGCGGAAGAAATAGCCAAACATAAATCATTTTCTCATTACCCTTTTCAACTCGGCTCATGTTCGGATTGATGATTCAAAATTTCTTCTCTGGGAAGCCATTATTTGATCCCGCCAAACAATTACATAATCAGTGAACTCTATCACAACAAGCTTCACCTTCTTATCATCTGAATAGTTTTGGAAATCGAAGATAAGCTTCATCTTCTTTTCCCACTCTAAATATGCCTCTAGATCGCTCTTCCCTTGAAATGGAGGTAAATTCATCTTATTATGACTAAGATCATCATCAACTTCATTCCGCTCTCTTCTCGCTGTTCTTCTAGCTTCCTTATGAGGCCTCTCGTACTTAGGCCGAAATCTCTTGTAAATCTGAGGCATAACCAGCCTCATCATATCCATGATTCCCTAACATATTTTATGCCTCGAATGCATCCATAGATGGTTGATTTGGATTATTGGGCCTTGGTGTATGTGGCTTTAGAGTGTTAGACCTCACTTTGTTAAACCTTATCTCAGTAGGTTTAGACTCACTAGACTGTACAAACTCTTTTTTAAGTCGACGCTCGACATCATTAACCATATCTCTCACCTAAATGGAAATCCGAGCAAATCTTTGTTCTAAGCTCTTGAAGAAGCTCTCAGATCAAATACGATAGGTAACGAAGATGCACCCTTACTAGGTGTTGTGTCATTGTTTACACTCGTAGATATCACTCCACTCGTGTTTACACTCTTTGGCTTTTTCTCGAAGCTGTGCTCTAACTCACCGTCTTTTACCACTCTATATCCTCTTATAAGTTCTTGAAATGAACTAATACTCAAATCAAAACATAGCAACTATTATTTTTCACTTACAAACCAAGACTTACGAAGTAAGCAACAAAGAATCTAAGACGTATTATAAAAGAAATAGAATTGAAAGGAAACAAAACTAGATGCACGAAGGAATAACAAGCAAGAAAAAAAGAATGAAATAAGGAAAAAAATGTTGGAGTTGTTGCTTGGAGCGCCAATCCGAATGATGTATTGTACATTTTATTATTTATTAATAAATAACTACTTTTTCATTTCATATTTTACTAATGGTATGGTCATTATACATATTAGATTAATGTATAGATATGCTAAGAATGACATCGACCTTAGAATAGTCTTGTAGTAATACTAGACACTAGGTGGTCCGACATTGGGATAAGTATTACTATTGTAAATTATTCTTAAAGTATATAAATATTCCTAATCGTTGGTTTTGGAATACAGTCGAATTCTTATAACGTAGAAGACTAGAACATGTCGTATATTGGAATTTGAGTTCCAATGGTTTAACCCGATGTACCATGAGTTTTGGAAACTCGTATAGACGTGTGGGTATAGGTTGGACTGAATACTGAATGACTCACAGGTGATTCCTAATAGTTGTAAGTACATACCACCGTCAATATGAATCTCCTCGAGTCAAGTAGCATATGTAATCCTTTGACAATAGGATAATATTGATTTTGTGTGAGATCCTCCACACTTTGATGCCATGTATTTCAGAAATCTTTCATGGTCTGGCCTCTAGATGTTTGTTGGGTGTGTACCGATGCACTCAGTAATCAAGTGCGAAGAAAGATAGGATCTATCGGCCCGTATGTGTACCATAAGGGGTTTATGTATCAATGTGAGTAAAGTCACGATTCTTAAAGCTTCGGCCAAAGTCGATCACCTAGGGTGGATCACATCAGTTATGAAGAATCGTGGACATGTCGACATGAGATGTGCGCCTCGAAAACTTAACGATGTATTCTATTTTTCCTAAGCATAACTCAGATAGCTTACGACAGAAGGATTGTTAAACATATGTGATGACCTCGACTTATATAGTTCAGAAAGGTAATTCGTGTTCTTCGCGAATTCGGAGCTGGCCGAATTGCGTACATATTAGCTAGGCTTATATGACGAACGTGTCTGAACTTAGAGAGTCCCAATATGAAGTGTACTCGTTGAGTACTTGGGTATCCGATTAATTTTGATAAAAGATAATATTCGATACTATAATTATCAACTAAGATAATCAAGTGTTATTGGATAACATTGATTATTTACTTTGACCTAATTGGATTAATTGGATTAATTTAATAATTACACAAGAGCTTAATTATAAAATCATAATTATCTCTAACATTTGAGGATATTATGATAATTGTAAGTATGTAATAATAGGTGGTTTTGGCTTGTTTTAATTGGATTAAATCAAAGTGGCAAACATTGAACTAATCCATTTCCTAATCTTTGACTTGATTTAATTGGATTAAATCAAAGTGGTAGACAATGGGGATTAGTCACACCTAATTATATATATTTGGACAAATTAGATTAAGCCCATATAAAATTTGATTACAACTTTTATTAAGTAAAATTTACTTAAGTTTTGCTATAAATAGCAACTTTTAGGAAGATTTTAATTAAGAAAAGTAAAAACTTGAAAACGCTAAATACAAGCAAGTATTAGAGAAATTAGCATGAGAGGAGAGGTAAAGGATTTGATAGGGACCATAGGCAAGGTGATAGGTATGGAAATGATGATGGGCATGAGTATGATGAACGAAGATACCGCAGTGTGAGGGAAGAAGTAGATGGAGACTTGGGGAGTATTAAGATGAAAATTCATCAATTCCAATGAAGAAACGAACCATAAGCATATCTTGAGTGGGAGAAGAAAATCGAGCTCATCTTCAACTATCATAATTATTCAGAGGGTGAGAAGCTTAGATTGGCAGTTATCGAGTTCACAGATTATACTCTGATTTGGTGGGATCAGTTAGTTACTGGCAGGACAAGAGACCATGAGAGGCCTATAGAGAGTTGGTCAAATTTAAAGGCTCTCATACGAAAGAGATTTATACCTAGCCATTACTATAGGGGGTTGTACCAAAAGTTACAGAATCTCCATCAAGGGTCTATGAGTGTAGAGGATTATTACATAGTGATGGAGGCTGCTATGATTAGAGCAAATATAGTGGAGGATAGAAAGGCCACTATGGCGAGATTTTAGGGTGGTTTGAATAGGGAAATAGCCAATATAATGGAGTTGCACAATTATGTGGAGTTTGAGGAGATGTTGTATATGGCCATTAAGGTCGAGGGGCAGTAGAGAAGGAAATTAACCTCCAAATATTCATCACAGTTGTCGTCTATATGGAAGGGTAAATGGAATAAAGAAGAAAATGAGGTTGCATAAGTGGCTAAACCAAAGTTGAAACCTGAAGTTGTGGTACGTAGGACTAGAGATGTACAATGTTTCAAGTGTAATGGAAAAGGGCACATTGCATCATATTGCTCTAAAAATGCACTTTGATTATTGGTCAATATGGCGAATTAGATTCCACATATTGGGAACCAAAAGATGGGATGCCACCTTTGGAGGATGCAAGTGATAGAGGTGATTTGTATCCACCTAGGGTTGCGACTTTGGTGTCAAGGAAGGTGTTAACCATCCAAGAGGTTAAAGAAGAGGATAAAGATCAGTGATTTAATATTTTCACACTCGATATATTATGGATGTCAATGATTGCTTTGTTATTATTAATGGAGGAAGTGATTGGGACTGAAAAGGGCACATTGCATCATATTGCTCTAAATTATGTATGTTTTTTTTAATTACAGTATGAGTAGCTAATTATTTTCCGCTGGGGAAATGGGTGAAACTTTTATTATTTAAAGTTTAGATTAATCTCACTTATATTGTAATATATAAATAGTAATGAATAATAATTAATTGAGTTCTGGAGTAATTATTGACAAACTGTTCTACCGCATATATGGCTGGTTTTATACTATTTCGGCATAATTTAGTACCTAACTGAACTTGTTATAGATGAACGGTATCACCACATTTATGGCTGGTTTTATATTTTTGGTATATTTAGTACCTTGGCAGAACTAGTTATTGACAGAAATGACTACCGCCTTTTATGGTTAGTTTTATATGTTCTGGCATAGTTAATTCTGGAAGTAAATTAATTTGGTTATAACGATTAGTTATATATTATAAATAGTGAGATTCTTAAATATAAAATATTAAAAGTGGATCCTATAATCCCATAATTTTATTTTATTGTTGTCATTTAATTCAAATTCTTCAAACAACTTCAAACAAATCATTTTTTTTTTCCTTTCGCTTTAATTATTATTTTATCATACTAAAATTTTATTCCCTATAGATCGAGCTCAGACTTACCGAGTTATTTTATTACTTCGACACTCTTATACTTGGGAGTAAAAAACCACTTTTAGAGCGTGTCAAGGTTTTTGGCATCTTTGCCAAGTAATACAATTTAGTAGATAGAATGATTTTTCTTTTTCTTTATTTTATTTTCATTTTTATTTTATTTTATTTTTCTTTTGTAGTTTATTTTTTATCTTGTCATTTATTTCCTTTTTATAAATATTATTTTTGTTTATGATTTATTTTTGTTAAGGTTGCATGAGACACTGATCTCGATCATCCAGTAGGAGATTAAACAGAGATTCTCCATCACTTTCATCCTCAATCAGAATGGCCAATCCACATACCCGAATTGAAAATCTTGTAGATCAGGAAGAAAACGAGTCTTAGCATGGCGATCATAATCATCCAAGTACACTCAGAGAATTCATGAATCCCACCAGGACAAGATCACCATCTTGCATTGCTTTCCCACCAGATGCATCACGTTTCGATTTCAAACCAGGTATCATCCAACTTTTATCCACATTCCATGGTCTTGAATTAGAAAATCCTTATTAGCACATGAGGGAGTTCGAAGAGGTATATAATACTTGCACATATCAAAATTGCAGCATTAACATAATTCGACTTAAGTTTTTCCTTTTTTCTTTAAAGGATAAAGCGAAAATTTGGCTGCAAAACCTTAGGTCGGGATCTATTAGAACATGGGATGATTTGCAAGAACTGTTTTTTAAAAAATTCTTTCCCCCTCACAGGATAAATTCCTTTAAGAGGAGAATCACAATTTTCACACAAGAGTCGGGGGAAACACTTTACCAAAGTTGGGAGAGATTTAAAGAGATGTTGAATGTTTGTCCACATCACGGATTTGAAATATGAAGGCTGGTCACCTATTTCTACGAGGGGTTAACACCCCAAGGTACAAAATTGGAGGAATGATAACCAAGCACAACCATCGCAACAACCTCCACAGGTACACCAGAATTTATGAAATTCCCAGAATTATGCACCATATGTCCCACCACCTAAGAAAACCCTTAAGGATACCTTATATACATTCATTGAGAAATAAGAAGCCATCAATAACCAATCTGTGCAAACATTGATTGATCTGAAAGATACTTTTTCCAAAATCACATATGTTTTAACAATTAATAAGAAAGGTAAGTTTCCTACACAACCACAGCCAAACCCCAAGAGTCATCAAAACCCCCCCACGAGGGTAGTTCTGGTAGTCAACACATTGACCAAGTCGAATCTGTTAGTAATTCGCAATGGTAAGGTCATCCACATACGTAATTTCGAACCTCAGGAAATTGAAAATAAATCATATTCAGAGGGTAAGGAAAAATTTAATGAACCAGTACCTATCGTTGATGATAACAATATGTCATATGCACCTCCATTTCCTCAGGCATTAAAACAAAGAAATTAAACCATTCCCCATAAATTTATGAAATATTCAAACAGGTAAATGTCAATATTTATTTGTTAGATGCTATCTGAAAGATACCATCTTATGTCAAATTTCTGAAAGACTTGTGCACCATTAAATGAAGACATCATGAAAGAAAGAAAACTTTTCTAGCTAAACAGGCAAGCTCCATTCTCTCCACTAATAATACTTTAAAATACAAAGACCTTGGTTTTCTGACTATTTCATGTATTATTGGAGATAAAAAAAAATTGAACATGTTTTGCTTGACCTTGGAGCCAGTGTAAATTTGCTTCCATTTTCGGTTTACCAACAACTTAATATTGGCGAGTTAGAACCAACTTCAATTACTCTTTTACTTGCCGATAAGTCAGTCAAAGTACCGAAAGGAATTGTAGAAGATGTGTTAATTCAAGTCGATAAATTCATATATCCGGTGGATTTTATTGTTTTGGAAACACAACCTGAAGCAAATAATTACAAGCCAGTTCATGTAATACTTGATCGTCCATTTTTAGCAACAGCTAATGCTTTAATAAATTGTAGGAATGGAATCATGAATTTGTCCTTTGGAAATATGACATTGAAGCTTAATATCATTGACATGTGCAAACAACCATACGATGAGCACAATAAAGACAAGAGCATGGATCTAATTGAACCAATTGTGAAGGAATATTTTCAGGGAAGTTTATCTGATCCTATAGAAATTTATACATATAATTTTCTTGAATCAAGTATGCAATTAGATTCGAATAATCCTAATGATTTTTTACTTAATTCTACACAGGTACTGGAAGATGATGGAGATAATTAGAATTTTGATAAACTGGGAATTCTAGAAAAAGAAAAACATGAGAAAACACCTAATTTGGAATTGAAGCCTTTACCATGAGAATTGAAGAATGTGTTTCTTGGAGATGAAAAAACTTATCATATGGGAAGTTCTTCCTCTCTTACAAGTGATTAAGAAGGACAAATACCTCCATACCTGAACCATCACGGTATGGAAGAAACTCTAGCAAAACTCCACAATCATTTTCCGTCTCTTCCATGAAATGCTTAGATGAAAATTTACAAAGCACGCACTGAAAGAATGTGGCTTCTTATGAACCATGATATTCCTAGTGATATTCATTGGGTAATTGAAGTAAGGGTTCGCTTGGCAGGTGAGTCATCTAATTTTTTCATTTCTCACATGTCTGGTTTAGGAAAAATCACCTATGCTAAGAAACAAATAGCTAAACAATTAGGTGTTTATTTTAAATATGCACACTGGTCATGTAACACTCGTTGTCGTTCTTTAGGAATGATGTCTGATAATCGCAAAGATAAAATTCAATTATTAGAGATGGCTTGAGTAATGAGTCTTTAGATGATATATCATTGACTCTTGAGACGCATCATAGTGGATATGTTCATCGAATAGTTCACAATTTGCATACATAATTTCAAAAAGAAAGACATTATAGTCTCGGGAATCTGACTTTAAATGACCTTGTTTGCCAATTATAAGAAAATGGGATGGGAAGTATATCCCCGACCCATAAAGGGCGTTCAAGCCGTTAGTGGACGTAAAACCAGAGGAAGATGTGAGCCATAATCACAACTATTTGTACATATTGTTTCAATTATTGTTCTGATTTACTTTAATTTACTGTATTGATTTCTTTTACTTTAATTTTCGCCGACAATATCTAAACTTTTTGACTTTCACGATCTATTTTTTGTTCATCTGACAATTGTCATTTTGTAGGTACTAATGTATTTATTACTCACCCTTTTTCAGGATTTATAAATTCAGCTCGTTATTATTCTCTTCAATACATTCAGATAAGAGAGAACAAAAATGGAGACAACTTCAAGAAGACGAGTCATTAATATTTGTGTGTTTTGGGGAACTAGCTCTAGAACTAAAACAGAATTTGTTGAGGCTGTTAAAGAATTGGGTAGAGTTATGGCGGAAAGAAACATGCACTTAGTATATGACAGTGGCAATCTTGGATTGATGGGATGTGTTTCAAAGGCCGTACAAGATGGTGGTTGTCAAGTTTTGGGGATCATTCCAAAACCTTTGACAGAGGATAACATTATCGAAAAATCAAATAGAGAGTAATGCATTGTTTCTGGTATGTCTGAAAGACTTATTGAAATGACCAATCATGTTGACGCTTTTATTGATTTACCATGAGGATTGGGCACGTTGGAAGAAATTTTCACAATGATATCATGGGCAAACTTGAACATTCACCAAAAATCTATTGGACTGTTTAATATTGATGGATTTTTCGATTTTCTTTTTGTATTTCTTGAAGATGTAGAAGAAATAGGTTTATTTCAAAATCGGTAAAAGATATCATCCTAACTGCAAGAAAAGTTGATAATTTAATTGACTAACTCTTAGCTTTTAAACCAAAAATCGACCATATTCTTTCCAAGTTGAACTGGTCTGGTAACGATCGTGGCAAGAAACGCAGAGTAAACATGGATCTTAATATGTAATTTTTTGTTTTAGTCGTAGATGTTATTGTCAATTCCACACTAACCAAGTGATGTCTTCTAAACTCTACTTCTTCTTTTTCAAAAATTGGGGACAATGTCTCAATTTGGCTGGTGGGAGGGGATAGTTGACTAGTTTGTTTTTATTTTATGTTTCTTTGTTGTGTTTAAGTTTTTATTATGTTGTTTTTGCTTTGTTGTTATTTTGTGTGAAAAAATATTTTATTTTGATTTTATCCATAACCTTGTAAGCCCACATACGAACCATAGTTATGTGTCCTATAGAAGCTACCCCACATGCTTGTGTTTGGGCCCATTATCATTTCGATCCATTTGGGCCTCTCGTCATAGGATACGAACTTGTTGGGCCACTTAAACTAGGACGAGTTTGCATCTTATGATGATTGGGCCAAAAGTTTTCAAAATGACGATGGACCATCTTGTGTTTGGGCCCCATATCATTTGAAGTTATTTAGCCACCTTATCGCAAAAGTGTAAACATGTTGGGCCTTTTCAACTGGGACAAGTTTACACCTCGCGATAATCTGATTGAATGCTTTAAAATGATAACGGACCAACTTGTATGAAAACCTTGATGGGCTTAGAAGGTCCAAACATGATCCGAATATGCCATATGTATGAGTTCGATATCAGCACTGGCTTTCATCCAGGAAGGGTACGCCTTGTTATGGAATATTTGTATACTTTTGGATATTTCCAAGTCCATCCCCACCACAACTGTGATTATCGATGGCCCAATTCGTCGTTTCTAGACAATGGCACGATCCCCATAATAGGCTTAGTCAATATTGTAAATGGGCGGTCTTTGTATATTACTGATGAAGAGAGATTGAGGTAGCCAAGGTTCACCCATGTAGCATAGAAGAGAACGATCTTTGTGTACCCCCACATTGGTACATAAAATGGGTCATACCTAGGGCAGAAATGGACTTACCATGAGTGTGTGAGGAATAAGGCCGGAAGGATATTTGCTGTTTTGATAACCACATACATCTCATGCATCTCATGCATACACGCATCATGCTAACCCATTGTCTTAAAAGCTATCATAAATATCTGTTGGGTTAGAGAAGAATGAAGACTTGTCAAAAAGAGGTTAGCAAACATGGATGCATCAAGCAGTGAAGATTCCCGCATGGATCAATTGGAGTCCAACATCACCAAAATTACCGAGCAACTACAAGCTTTGACCAACGTTGTGGCCGATCTGACAGTACCCTACACAGTGGGAACAGTCGAGAATGGAAGGCGTGAGGAGCCCCCAAATAGGGTGAGCGAAGAAATCCCTATTTTTGATGATGACATGGCTGAGTATGCTGCGGGAAGGATAGCCGGGCCTCAGGCAGAGTTACAGAAACTCAGAGAAAAAATAGAGTCAGTTACCCGCAAGATAAAGGGAAAACATAAAGATCTACTAGACTATGATGCGATGACTTTCGAAGAACAGCTGCCTCCCAAGTTTAAGATGTCTGACATAGCCAAGTTCAACAGAAACGGAGATCCAAGGGTCCATCTCCGACAATATATTTCAGTGATGAGTTCAGTGGTTTGTCGAAGCGTCAGGTGCAGAAGATGTTCGGGATGTCACTGGAAAGGGCTCTCGTAGTATGGTATCATGGCCTAGAGAAAAATGTAAGAGATGACTGTAGGGCACTAGCGGAGGCCTTTCTGAACCAATATGTCACGGACATTGAGATAGACGTGTCACTCCGTGTCCTAGAAAACACCAAACAGAATCCAGAAGAGACCTTCAAAGATTATGTTGATCGCTGGAGAAGCCAGCTCTTGAAGATACAAACATGGCCCTCGGAGAAGGACCAGACTAAGATGATCATTAAGGGCACCAAGCCCTCCATTTACAACAAGATGAGAATGATGACCTCCATGATTAGCGATTTTCGACAGTAAAGAGAAACTGTCATGGATATCGAGGAAGAGGAAGCCGAGAACAGAAAGTTTTATGGCTAGAATAGAAAGACCATTGAGGGGCCTTCAGGGTCTAAGCTCGCTCCCGATGAGGTCACCGCCATCAGAAACAGGCGATTCTCCAATTTTGGTAGACCTTTGTCAAAGGTGTTTGAAAAGCTGAAGAGGCAAAGACTCCTAAAACCCTTAGAACCTAAACCACTTCCAAACTATGTGCCACACCACTTCGACCTAAACCTATACTGTCACTTCCATCAGCAAAAAGGCCACAAACTGACAACTGCACCCGCCTTAGGCATGCGATCCAAGACCTCATTGACACCCATAAGATACCCGACCGAGAAAAAGAACAACCCAACACACAAGGAAACCCTCTACCCAACTACCACTCTATTCCACCACCCAACTACATGATCAACTCCGACCTTCCCGAAAGCTTTGTCCTCTAAACTCTCAACCGCCAAGCTTCTTGCATGGGGATATGGGATAGCAGCAGTGAAGATGAAACAGGCAGAGGAAGTTGCAAAATAGGAAGATGAATGGGAAGAAGAAATACTACAGTTGGAGAATCTGACGCTCGAAGAAAGCAAGAAGACGGAAGAAGACAAGGCTGCAAATGACGAAGATGTTTATTTTCCTGACTTATTTGATTGTAATCCTGCATTTATTAATCATAAAGACATTGATTTTGCTTACTTGTTCGAGTTTTTTCCTGTTAGTCTGCATCATAACACGCATGACATGAGCATATTTCACATTAACTCAACAAAGATAAATGCATTTAATCTTGGTACATGTTAAAACCCAAAGGAAATTTTAATTACAACTGAGGTTGCCTCTGATGAGCGGAAAGAATAAGAGAGAATATTGATAAAATATGTAAAAGTATTCACCTGGTCCTATGAAGATATGCCAGGAGTGGACAAGGGTATTGCCCAACACATGATACCAACCTATCCGAACAGAAGCTCCAAAGAATGAGGCCAGAATGAGCCGAAAAGGTTAGGGAATAAGTCAAGAAGCAGATAGATGTGGGGTTCTTAGAGGTGAAGTACCCCGAGTGGTTAGCCAATATTGTGCCGGTACCGAAGAAGGATGGAAAGGTCAGAATGTGCGTGGATTATAGGGACCTCAACAAAGCTTGCCCGAAAGATGATTTTCCCCTACCTCATATAGACGTGTTTGTTGATAGCGCGACTCTATCTGCTATGTACTCGTTCGCGGATGGATTCTCAGGATATAACCAGGTCTTCAAGGCCGAAGAAGACAAGCATAAGACTGCATTCGTCACTGAGTGTGGTACATATTGTTACAAGGTGATGTCGTTTGGACTTAAGAATGTAGGAGCCACTTATCAACGAATGGCCACTACATTATTCCACGACTTGATGCACAAGAAGATTGAGGTATACGTGGATGACATGATGGTTAAATTAGAGACGAGGGCCGGACATATAGAAGCGCTGGAGAAAGCTTTTGATAAAATCAAAGAATACTTTGTTAAACCACCCGTCTTGAAACCTCCAAGGCCGGGCAAACCCTTGGTGTTGTATTTGGCCATAGAGCCCGAAGCGCTGAGGGCGATGATGGTATAGACAGATGAGACAGGGGTATAACATACAGTGTTACCAGAGGAAATAGAGATACAGTCAATGCGAGTACTAGCAGAGGCATGATTGCCTAAGCAGGAATGAGACTCGCAGAGGTTTGAACAGCTAGAATTACTGGATGAGAAAATCATAAAGGCCTTGCACCACATGCAGCTATACCAGAAAAGGTT
The DNA here is from genome assembly GCA_019454045.1 of Zanthoxylum bungeanum. Lineage (NCBI taxonomy): Eukaryota > Viridiplantae > Streptophyta > Magnoliopsida > Sapindales > Rutaceae > Zanthoxylum > Zanthoxylum bungeanum. The sequence continues at coordinate 63,965 of SKCR01032747.1, read as the reverse complement.
GGCTAGGGCGTTCAAAAAGAAGGTGCGTCCCACTAAGATCAGAGAATGTGATTTAGTACTCAAGCAGTCAAAGCCATTGATAATGGACCCAATGGGAAAGTTCAAGCCCAATTGGGAAGGGCCCTACCTAGTCAAGAAGGTGATGGGGAATGGGGCAGTGAGACTGTCAGATTTGGAAGGAAACGAGTTTATCGATCCCATCAATGTGGACAGGCTGAAACAATACTTTGCAAAAAAAAAAAGGCTCGCTGGGTTGAAAATCCGCAAAGGACAGCCTAACCAAAAAATAGAGCATGAGTGAGCAAGAAAAATAGTTAATTGTAAAATCTGAGAGGAACAGTTAGCGACAGAGGTATCCTTGTAATGCAGTTCATTATTTCCTATATATGTCCTAAGAAGTAATGCAAACGCCTTTATTGAAACAAATGTTCAAGATGTTCATAGATTGCATAAATCCCAGCTAACCGATAAAGATTAGAGTCAAGTAATTATAAATCACGTCTTTTTGTTTCTTAAATGCTGGACCAAGGAGAAGAACTCCGAGAATGGAGAGGAGTAGAGCAGCCTTAGGAACGAGGACGAAGAACTCTTGGAATGGAGAGGGACTCTGAGAATGGAGAACAGCCTCGGGAATGAGGATGAGCAAAGAGCCTCGAGAATGAGGACAGATCTAAAAGAATGGAAATTTTTTTTTTAGCTCGCTGACTTGAGAACCTGAAAAGGCGACTCAGGCAAGATAGAGCAATCCGCTAAGTTGAAAATCTGAAAGGACAGCTTAGGCAAAATATAGGACGAACCTGCAAGACGAAGGGACTCCCAAGAAACCGCCTTGCAGGGTGGTGCTTTACAAGGTAGTACCTTTTCCGCATCTTCAGGACAACAAAGGAAAGCTTCGGGAATCAGAAGACATGATTTTCAGTATCCGAGAAGGGTAGTAAGAGAAAAATGCAAGCCGAGAATGGCAGCAAACTCCTCAGGAAGAGGGCATATTTCGAAATATGGGAATCAAAAAACAAGATTTTCAGTATCCCAAAAGGATGAGGCCGCTTTCAAAAAGGCGTAATCCACCTTGACCCAGTGCAGGTAGCGAAGAGTAGAAAGATGAGCCAGCTCTAAGGATGACCAGTCTACCACCCCGCGAATAAGGGACACAATGGGATCTTGAGCCATGAGACCAAAGAGAACAGAGGAGAATTGGCAAAAGGAAACTGTAAGCAGGCCAATGAGGCGACCAAAGACTTTTATAGGCAAAGGGCACTAAAGAGCGCAAAGAAAGCCTAACCAAGGATAACATCAAGCCAATAGGACAAATAAAACCCATCAGAATAAGGAATGCATCCATGCATACATGCATACACGTCGCATACACACAATTTTTGTTTTGTATTCGCAGGCTTTGAAGAAAAAGAAAAAGTGGCAAGGATGAGCAACTCCGAGAATGGAGAGGAGCCTCGAGAATGAGGATGGATCAGGAGTCGAAGTGCCTCACCACCATCAGTCCAATAGGCCAGGAAGGAATCCCAATGGTCGAAGCCTTCATAATCAATATAGTTTGGGAATAAATCCCAGAGGTCGAAGTACCTCATCATCATAGAAAAAACTTCCCAGTGGATCGAAGAGTCACGCAGGTGGACCAAAACGCCATCACCCGTCGCTTCGGGAATGAATCCCAAAAATTGGAGCATCTCACACTCGAAATGGTTCGGAAATGAACCCCAGAGATCGAAACATCTCAAAGATCGAAACATCTCACACTCGGAATGGTTCGGGAATGAACCCCAGAGATCGAAGCATGTCACACTAGGAATGGTTCGGGAATAAACCCCAGAGATCGAAGCATCTCAGAGATCGAAGCATCTCACACTCGGAATGGTTCGGGAATGAACCCTAGAGATCGAAGCATGTCACACTAGGAATGGTTCGGGAATAAACCCCAGAGATCGAATCATCTTAGAGATCGAAGCATCTCACACTCGGAATGGTTCGGGAATGAACCCCAGAGATCGAAGCATCTCACACTAGGAATGGTTCGGGAATGAACCCAATAGATCGAAGCATCTCACACTATGAATGGTTCGGGAATGAACCCAATAGATCGAAACATCTCACACTCGGAATGGTTCGGGAATGAACCCAAAGATCGAAGCATCTCACACTAGGAATGGTTCGGGAATAAACCCCAAAGATCGAAGCATCTCAGAGATCGAAGAATCTCACACTCGGAATGGTTCGGGAATGAACCTTAGAGATTGAAGCATCTTACACCCAACATAGTTCGGGAATAAATCCCAGGGGTCGAAGCACCTCGCCATCAACTCAACTCAGTTCGGGAATAAATCCCAGAGATCGAAGCATCTCACACCCAGCATGGTTCAGGAATAAATAACAGGGGTTGAAGTAGCTCGCCATCAACTCAACTCAGTTCAAGAATAAATCCCAGAGATCGAAGCGTCTCACACCCAGGGGTCGAAGCACCTCGCCATCAACTCAACTCAGTTCGGGAATAAATCCAAGAGATAGAAGCGTCTCACACCTCGCCATCAACTCAACTCAGTTCGAGAATAAATCCTAGAGATCGAAGCATCTCACACCCAGGGATCGAAGCATCTCGCCATCAACTCAACTCAGTTCGGGAATAAATCCCAGAGATCGAAACATCTCACACCCAGCTTGGTTCGGGAACAAATCCCAGTGGTCGAAGCACCTCGTCATCAACTCAACTCAGTTCGGGAATAAATCTCAAAGATCGAAGCATCTCACAAAAATAGCGAAACAACAGGTAAGTCCGGTGACGGCCGGCGAACCAGGTAAGTAAAAATGCATGCATGACTTTGATAGGGTTGTCATTGTCACACACTGCACAAGCCCCATCAAAGTGGGGGCGACTGTAGACATTGTATTTTTACATAAGCCCGATGATGAGCCTCGTATGGAGGCACTACCTGAAAAGTTACAGAAGTTGCGAAAAACGAATGCCGGAAGGAAGGAAAACCTCCAAAATTAGCCCCTCATCGGACTCGGACTCACTAGCCAGCCTCGGATTCACTCAGTCAGTTTCTGTTTCAAACCATAGCTTTAGACATGCCCGTCCACCCTTCAACTTAGACCCATCCACACGGCTCAAAGCCCATGCAATCCATCCACATGCCCAATACCCCATGCAATCCATCCACACGCCCAAAACCCCATGCAATCCACATGCACAAATATCCTCATCAACACTTTCCAATTTAATGAGATTTGAAATCTCATCCTCACCAAATTTATAGGATTTTTTTCCTAAAATAATTTGAGAATATATCTCCCAAATTTCCATGATTTGTTTCCCTATTTAGAGATTCCTTCAAATCATTATAAAAGAAGACTTTTTTCTTCTTTTTGAGAAGAGACTTGGACGGTAACCATAAACAAAAACCCTAAAACAATCATCGAAAATCATAAAAAAAAAGTGAAAATCTAAACAACAAGAGCCACCGAGAAAAACAAACACAAAATAACTGAGTAAAAAACCGTGCCAAAAACAACCAAAAACCAGCAGCCAAAATCCCCAAAACAGCAACCAAAAAATCGTGAAACAGCAAGCCAAAAAAGGCAAAACAGTAACCAGAAAATAGCAAGAACAGCAACCAGAAATAGCAAACAGCGAACCAGTGAATCATCGAACCAGAAAACAGAAACCTTGAAACCAAGCTTCAATCCTTCCGGCGGCGGCTTAACGCACTTCCGAGAAAGTAACTTAAAAGGTAAGACCTGAGGGCACCCTTATCATATTTATTTTCATAGTTCCGGATGATGCATGCCTAGCTGGACGCATACGTCCAGCCGAGTATGCGAAGTCCTACATCAAAGACGACTAAATTTCTGGTCACATTTTTTCTTTCTTTGGCATTTCGTTATTTATTTATTTTTATCTATTTATTCACTTATATTATTGTTTTATTATTTCGTCTTTATTTTGTTTATTTTTTGTTTATGTTGATGATTATACGTATATGCATTGTTATATATTTTCATGTCCGTTTACATTGCATTGATGATTATGCATGTTATTATCCCTTGTGGTATATCAGATGGAAACCCAGACTTAAATTCCGTAGCCAAATCCGAATGGACGGTAGTGCGTTCTGTACTTGGGATACAACTCCACGTACCACTCAGGAAATACTCATATATGCGTGATTAACCCCCCTTTTTGTTTGCTATTTATTTATTGACGTTTTTCCTGCTTTTGATTGTTTATTATAATTTTCGTTATCGCATTTCGTATTTCTTAATATGCTTTTGGAACTGCATTATTGTGATTATTATTTTGGTTGGGTATGTTATTACATTTTTATTCGCTTTTATGCATGAATTACATTAAGACTTGGCTATACTATTGTGTGAACCCATCCATTATACTGTCATAAGTAAGGGACCATTTCGAACCCAACGGTTTGAGGTCTTCCCTTGCGAGGGGTGAGTGCGGCCTTAAATCTTTCCCAGTTCACGCTGGGTGGCGACTCATTTATTCTCCGGTTTAGTCCCCCGCAGGCTACTTCGTACTCTCTACGGGTTGTGAGCCCAACAGTGTCGTGGTCGCCGAGCATCATAGGCATAGCGGTAAACCCCACTTCGCTCCTACAGAATGCATCAAACAACTCATTGAGATGTGTTATAATTGTGCTCGCATCCATAGACTCATATTTGCTTTTGTAATTCTCATGACATTGAGCCCATCATCACACATACTGCCTACTCATTATCATCATAATTCTTCAACCAAGTATTATATTCCTCTTGTGTTGCATCTTCGGCAGGTTCTGGTGGAACACTGTGTTTCAGGACATAAACCTTCTTTTCTTGCCTAAGAACAATTCTTAGGTTGCGGCACCAATCCGCGAAGTTAGGTCCAGTCAACTTATTTACATCAAGTATGCTTCGGAGGGAGATATTGTTACTCATGTTTTGTTTGGAAACCTATATGAAGAATAGAGAATTTTGATTAGATTTATTGCATTGATAAGATATTTGGACTTTTAATCTAATAGTTACTCCCACTATTTTATTTGAATTTTTTCAACCCTCTTAGTGACAAAATTATCGTGGGCTATGATCCCATTTTACTTAAAATAAAATGACAACGAGGGTTAATCACTTTATTTAAGTTCAATTGGGTAGGTACCTATTACCAATTACATCTCATGTAACTCATAGATTGTTAAGTTGACAACTCATATCTTGACAACTCTTGTCATCATATCTTATATGAAACTTAACCTTTGCCTCCAAAACAAATGATCACAACGAGGGTCAACTCATCAAATATTTTGGTTAAGTCAAACCATTATTTATAATCTAAACATATTCGATGTTAAACTTGATCTTGAAGAGGGCCAAGTAATCAAGAATAACAAAAGTTCTGGTTTTGATTATAATAATGGAAGGCAATGTTATAGACTTAAATTATTCGGAAGGATTTTAGTTTTAATTTATTTTAAACTTTAGAATAAAGCATTTTGAATGAAAGAATGCACTTAAAACCCAAACTTCTTAGGCTCTTATCGTCTTTTTGACAGAACCAGCTTGACATGCATCAATCAAACAAGCAACTAAATTCCAAGTCTATTTAAATTAGGTCTCTTATTTATACATCTAATGTATTTTAGTTCATTACAATTTCTTTAAAATATTCATAATATTTTATCATCCAATCTTATTGGATAAATTTATGATATTATTTTATTATGTTTAATTGTTTATGAGACTTAAATATTTTATCCTAATCTTATTAGAATATAATTTTAATCTTCATTAAAATTCCATAACTAGACTCATTATTCTAATAGGAAACAATTTCCTTTATTTAAATTTGAGATTAAATGTATCATATTTAAATTTGAATTCTAGATTTTTAATCTAATTATAAATCATTCAAATTTAATTTGTATCCTAATCTTATTAGGTTACTTAATTTAAATTTATTTTAGAGATAAATTCATAATCCAATTAGAATTTTATTTCTTAATAAATTTTAATTGTATTAGGATACATTAATTGAAATAAAATTAAATTCTTTAATTAAATTTTAATATAAATCAAATTTATTTTAAAATTTAAATTATTATATTTATTCTGTTTTTTTAGGGTGCTGACATCAGCACATTATGTGCTGACGTCATCGTATGACGTCATGATGACGTCTAGCAGCTTCTGCTGTTGAAGCAACATATCCCACGACACTATTCTTCATACAGAACAGTGCCGTGGTTTCTATATATTAATCAAATTTCAATTAATCTCAAATTAATCACGCCTCATAAATTTAAACATAATCTTAACAATATATATAAAATCATATCAAAAGCATGCAAATTAATTTAGGCTACTGATACCACTGTTGGAAATTTAGCATGCAATATGCGGCGGAAAATTAAAATTTTTCAATTTTAAACATAAATTTCCAATCCAAGATCGTTATTAATTTTTCATGCTTCATGATAATATTTATTTATGAAACATAAATAAAATGTACCTTAAACTTTTAAGTAATTCTCGTCTCGTTCCTGTAAATTCTTCAGAGCCACTCACACGTTTGACCTCCAACGGTATCCACACAAAGCAGAGAGTTAAGGATTTTGGATTTCTCAAATCCAATATTATGTAAGTGTCTTTTCTTTGGTGCTAGCTTAAGAAAAGAGACTTGTTTTGGGGTTTATGGAATATTGGGAATAAAAGAAATTTTGCTTAAAGAAAAATCAAAATTTTCCTTTTAAATTTCTTTCTTCTCACGTAAATTCCTTTTCTAATTTTTTTCTTCAATTTGTTTCAATTTGTTGTGTATAAAGTTAATGGCAAAAGGGTTAATTTATAGGATTTGAGTTGTTTTAATTCCAATCAAATTAGAATTAATAGGATAAGATTTAATCCTAATCAAATATGAATTTTAATTCATCCTAAATAAACAACCATTATCCTATTTTATTTAATTAAATAAAATTTATCAATTCTAATCAAATTAGAATACTATAAATTTGAAATTATAATTTAATATAAATACTTTACTAAATTACATTTCAGCCTTTATACTTTTGGAAATTACAAAATGAGCCATGTACTTTTGAAAATTACGAAACAACCCATAATTTCCAGATTTGCACCTTGGTCCTAAAATTTCCAGAATTCCATTTTTATCCATAATTTCTAAAATTATGAATTTACCCCAAAGTTTAAGAACTTAACATTTAAGTCCTAAAACTTAAATCTACATAATTTATCATTAACTCCTCAATACTTTAAAGTGTGTGACCCATTAGGATCTTTCTTATGTTGGCAATGGAGATAGTTATAGACTTGATCAGTCTCGATAAATTAATCTAATTAATTTATCTTCAATTAACTCTTTAATTAAGAAACTAATTTCCATAGATCAAGAGCGGCATCTAGCAATGCATCATGACCCCCAATTAAGAAAGAATACTAACTTTAGTGAAACCTATTTCGTATACGATTACCGTATGATTCAATCATTTCGCCTCATACTTATCCCGCCAACGATTCTATAGTATGGAAAATGTCTACTCTATTAAATCATGGCTATTAGAACATTGACTTAAGCTGATAATATATATAGAGAGTTTCTGAAACTCCTTTCAGAACTCTCCATAGCCATGGACTTATATTATCACTTATGTCAAATCGCACCTCTTGGGATATCGACTCTATGTTATCCAGAGCGGCGAATCCTTTATTGATCACTCACTATCTTCGTACGCTTTTCATATTGTCCAATCATTACCCTATATGCAATCTCGCTATGGACTACGGAGGTGTAATGTCAAAGCATATATGATCCACATATAAGATGCCATGGAGATCTCAAGTCTAAGGATCATTCATACTATCGTTACAAAGAGAAATCCCATAGATATGTGGATAACACTCCATATGGGTTCTCAAGCGGGTCAGTTCGATGTACTTGTTCACCAACAAGCATCCATATGTTAGACTAAGTGAACATCTTCACTAGTAGCTTATGAGATTAGCTACATTCCTTCGATAAAGAAGCATACATAACATATGCCGATCTAAACTAGATCTATCAATGTCCTGTGTTGATAATCCTACGATCGGGAACATTTAAGAATGACTGGATCTCATAAATTAAACTTACTTTAATTCCTTTAAACATCATTCTAAGGACTTTTATTTTACAAGTAGTCAAAATTACTTATGGACAATACTTATAAATAATTTGCCAAACTTTATTAATCGATGCAATAATATAAAATTACTTATTTATCCTTATTAGATCTAGGGCATTTAACCAACAAAGTTAACGCTACAATGTGTGCAAATCTCTTGATTAGCTTAAGTTCTAGGTCAAGAACATAAGAAGATATTTCTCCATGAAAATAATGAATCTTTATTATTATCTCCTCAAAAACACACATAATGTGTCGATGTTCTCATGAGTAATCGTGATCATTGTCTCCTTAACAAGGTCAAATATTACTTCCTTTATCTTCTTTGTTCTAGACCTTGTCATAGGTCCCTCTAGTATAAGGGATCATTGCCTTGTTGCACATTGCCCAGACTTATGAGAGATAAATTTTATCATATATCGTGCCGACTTTTTAACAATTACAAGATATGATTTTTTTCACATAGTGATAGCGCGTTAAATCATAAGAGAAAAATAGAAGAACATGGGAAGAAGGGCTATCGATGTGCATGGAGGCACTGGTCTAGACCCTAATCTTCCAGACAAAAGACAGGGTTGAGCTACTATCCTTTCACTCTAATCTCTTTTATCTATTTTTAAGGATTGAAATTTAATCAAGATAAATCCAATGGCCATTATCTTGACAACACATTAATGAATTTGATGAGTGACTTTTGTGTTGTCAAGATAATGACCATTTGATTTATCTTGACTAAATCTTAACTCTTACAAGGAGATAAAAGAAATAAAGTTAAAGCCATTACCGAAAAGACTGGAGGCCGCCAAACAACTCACTCTCTGCCTCAATCGTGGCATCTCAGCTCTTCGCTCTAATTGCTCAGCTATCGATGTCGTTGTGAGAGAAGTGGAAACGGATCCTCTGTTTAGCTTAGGCCGTGGATCTGCACTCACGGAGAAAGCGACGGTGGAGATGGAGGCGATCATTATGAATGGGCCCAAGAGACGCTGCGGCCCCGTATCTAGGCTTACCACCGTAAAAAACTCAATGACTTGTCATGAAGAAATCTCAGCATTCATATATCTCGCCTCTTCTGGCGTTGAGGAATTCGCCAGACAGCAGGAGAATGAATACTTCATCACTGGAGAGAAAGTCGGAATGTTAAAACTGGCCGAGGAAGCTGACACCATCCTGTTTGATTACAGAATTCCAAACGTGGGATTGGCTGCAGCCGCAGAGAGCACATTGCAAATGAACGGACTTCCAACCAGAAACAGTTGGGTGCGTTGTCGTTGACCAGGAGGGCCGGTGCGCTGTTTCCACATCAACAGGAGGGCTGATGAATAAGAGAACCGGTAGAATCGGTTACTCGCCTCTTATTTGTTGGACATAATGACCCATAGCGTCACTATTTGCACAGATCATTGTGTTGTTGTAGCAAATTAACTATGTGACAAGGAAATTGCACTCTCATCATTTGTGATTAGATCACCATAGATATATAAATGAAGAGAGGTCCCTATGATTAGTTCCTGGATTGAGATGATATGAGACAGTATCAGTCCACGAAGGATTAATCATTAAATATCCCTAGCCGTAGTATTATCGAGACTGGACATCGATAATGCGGAATAGGCTAGTATTGCACTTGTGCGCGTTGTGAGGGCACAACGGCATAGTTCTCATATATATAAGTATTGGATACTTGTGCAAGTGCGATAGGAGGTCGTGTTTCACCGATGGTACGGGAAACAGCTTCGCTCTGGATAGACCCTTCGGAATCCCATTGGTATTATGACTAGGTGTCTATGGGAGGCCGAAATCAAGGTAGGTGTGTATAGTCTTAACCTGAGACTTACATCGCTAATACTTACGACAATCGGTAAACTTTGGTTTTGGTGGTGGGGGATCTTAACTGGTTCTGTGTTCACCTCTTCTGGGTTATCAGAGAATCGTAGTGTATTGGATGTGATGTCAAGACGGAAGTATCACTCCAGTCATATTGGAGATGATGTCACGCAGGATACGGTATTAGTGCTCTTAAAGTGATGCGCATCCAATCGTGATATTATGACCAGGTCATGAATATCCGATTATAGAGACTAGTTACCAGACATCCGATATGTGTTTCGGACGGGGCAGACACTTATCCAGCCCCAGCCCTAGCACGATTATCCGATACTGGGCCGATATGCACAATACAATTGTATACTACGCTTGATACAGATCTTAATATTCTTTAATGGATATGTCCGGAGAATTAGGTAGACTTGGTGCTTTGCTAGGAGTCGACCTTGTCTCGTAAATCGGTAGAACGTAGTACTTGGTACGTACGTGATTCGGATACTCCGACGACCGTATTTACTGCCAGATTATCCGGGGATCTCATGGGTCGCTTCCCGATAATCCACCGATGACGCACAACTCGCACTCTTGAATAATCTGGGATTATACAGAAGAGAGAGAAAATTAATCTAGGATTAATAACGGAGATATTTTATCCGGGATAAAATGTCGTCTAAAGAGAGAGAACGATTAATTTGGAATTAATCGTAAATTAATATATTCGATATATTAAACGAAATTAGATTTCGACGCGGAATTAAAATTAGATTTTAATTCGGGCAAACGAGTTAATTTAGAATTAATTCGTTAGCGACGTAAATAATAATTTCGCTAGGCGCAATTATTTATTAAATTCGATTGAATTAACGTCGCGACGTAAGCTCGGTATTTCGGAAATATCGAACCCGAACGCGTGAGTGCACGTGGGCCCACTTTCATTTGGAAACGTGTGGGGCCCACATGACACATGTCATTCTAATGCTTTGCATGTAGATTGTGTACATTGCACTCAATGTCATTGCATGGAGTTTGAGTGTTTGACACTCTAAGCCATTGCATGTTTTGTGTCATAATTTTATTATTAATTTAATAAAAATTATGGCATAAATATAAATTGATTTTTGGTAAATCATTTTAACTTAACACAACTTCTCTCTCTCATTTTCTCTCTTCTCTCACGCCCAAACTGAAAATGGGGACTGGTTTTGAACCAGAAAAACGTGACACTAAGGGAAGCAAGGGTTGGTTTTCATGGTGAAAACCGCAAGTGCTAGCACACTACGAGTCTTGCGAAGGTGGTAGGGAGGTTCACCCATGAGGCGGGACTCATCCGACGAGTTTGGAGCTTCGTTTTGAGACCCGAAACTGCCAAGACAGTGAGCATGGACTGGTTGCAGTGGCGTGAGCAAGGCAGTACGTTTTTGGCCTTGATTCGTCTTCAAATCGACATAACCGATCAATGTGAGTATTCCGCTACCTCCGTTGATGTATTCACGCATTATTTCATGTCTTGATTTGATCTTGGGACCTTAGAATAACCAACAATGGCATCATGAGCTAATGTTGCAAGCATGAAATTTGTAGGGTTTAAAATTTGGGTAAATGTGATTTGAGCATGATTTGAATAAATTGCTTGTTTGAGTATGCTTATAACATGTTTAAATTCATTTTGGTTGGACTAATTTGATGAAAAATGATTTGGAATTATTTTCCCCAAATTATGCCTTGGCCGAATGGTTTGTGATATTTTGGATTCTTGAATTTTGTGATTTTGATTCATTTGATGAGTTAGAATCATTTAGGTTGATGTTAATTTGAATCGAATTGGATTGGATTTCGAATTGGACAAAAACCCCAAATCCTTACCTTGGCCGAATGGGTCATTGCCCTAATGTCTTGGTAATTTTGGTTTTGTGACATTGGATGTGTATGAAATCAAATCGGATGTGTGATTTGATGTCGATTGTAGGTTCGATTGGATCGAAACCGAATCGGACACAAAATCACCTTCCTTGGCCGAGAGCATTGAAGCATGTAATGGGTTTGATTTTTCATTATGTGTGTTTGACATGTAATAATGAATTAAGTATGATTAATTGGACTAATTTAGTGTTTTGGAAATGTTGATTTAGTTGATTAATCATATAATGCACTTTTGGTAATTAAATTGTGAAAATTGGATTTTGGATTTAATTAATTGGGCCTAATTTTGGAAATTAGAATTTAAAGTTGTAATTGGGCCTATTGGGCTTGATTTATCAAGTTTGGTTTAGGCCAAGTGGATTGGATCCAATTGGGCCCAAAACCTTAACCATAAAGCCCAATTGCGACTAATGAACCTTTAAAGTTCAATTGGGCCTAATGGGCCAAGATTGATTTATGGGCTTATGGGGTAAATCCCGGATTGGACTTTGGTTATCGGTTTGACCCGAGTTGACCAAAAGTCCACGCCTTAAGAAATCAATCAAAAGCCCATTGGACTTTAATTGAATTGACGTTGGACGTTAATCGGTCTTTGAGACGCGTTACGATTAGATTTGGAATTTAAATCGTAAAAGGTTTATTAAATAAAAGTGTAATATTTAATTTGGAATTGAATAGTGAATTAGTATTAAATACATGTTAAATAGATTTTAATGATGTAGTTTAATTTAATTCATGAATTCGTACTTTAAGTACTTATTCGCAAAAACGAGTTTGACTCGAACAAAATCAAATCGTTGTTTGAACATTGGATGATCACTTAATTATCAGATTAATTAATTTGATTAGATTGATTGATAGCATGCTTATGTGTGTGAATACGTGGTTGTGTTGAATGAATAATGTATATCGGATGGATATTAGTCGGGTGGGCAATTTTAGAAATTGTTGTAATAAATTCGATTTATTAAATTGGACCTGCGTGTCCAGCCTTATCACCTTCTTTCTCTTTGTATTCTCTTCTCACCTATTCCCCTCTATGTATATGAGGTTTCTTTAGAAGTGTAGTGTAACGGGTAGAAGTAGTACAAGTGCTAGCTTGAGTGAGAAAGGGAGAGATTTGATCTAGGATCAATGTGTTAAGTATCCATCCGCATATCATTATTATTTATTTCATACTCGCTTTATTATGTATTTAGAATGCATGTTTAAGGGTGTATGATGATGAGACCTTAACAAAGATAATTAAATTGGTAGCCAATTTGCACGCGAAAAACCCTCGTTTTATATTAAGCAAATATCCTTCCATTGAATGATTCTTGTTCAAGATCCGAAGTTGGCATTGGTTTGTTTTGACCAAAGTCAAGACCTTTGTCAATCAAGGATGTACTTGAATCATGAGAGTTTTGTTGCATATCGGTGTCTTGTCCAAATCGTGATTTTTATTGGCCAAAGTCAGATCACTTTTTGTCCAATGACATTGATTACGAAACTTTCCTCGTCAATGGGTCCCGCTTAACTGGAATCATTAGGTTTGTGTTTGGCCAAAGCCAAGGCCTAAATGATTCAGAGGATATGGTTAGGAAAATGTATTGGATACATTGACATTATACATATGTTTCGGACTTGGATGTCCACCTAACCGGATCTAGGAATTGGATGAGATCCAATTGATCTGTGAGATCTACCTAGTTAAATAGCATACAGCTTTTTATTGGCCAAAGTCAGGGTTGTGTGTTATTTAATAGGATCCTAGCCCACTAGGAAACACGGTTTCCCGAGTACTCCACAGAGGGTTAGAGGCTCGACGAAAAATAGTGGGAGGCAAGTATTGAATTTGCAACATTCGTTCGAATACTCGCTAAACACGCTCATTTTTATTTACTCGTCATATTATTAAAAGTATTAGTTGGACTAATATTTTATGTTGTTTTAAATTATATATAGTTGGACTATATACAAACTCATTCAATATATAGTTGATTTTATATTGGATTATAGTAATCAATATAATTGATTAAATGATAGTTGATTTTATAATGGGATTATAGTAATCAATATTAAAATTATAGTTGATTTTATAATTGGATTATAGTAATCAATATAATTGAATTAAATGATAGTTGATTTTATAATGGGATTATATTAATCAATATTAAAATTATAGTTGATTAAATAATTGGATTATTGTAATCATTATAATAAATAGTACCTTAATAATTTGATTAATAGTTGGACTATTAAAATCAAGAAAGAATTGAAAAGGTTGAATATTTAAAATATATAATCCTTGGATTAAATGTTTTAAATGATTTAATTTTCAATTGGGAATTAATAATAGGTTAATTTATTTGATAAAATAACTTATTATTACTAAGCCCATAATTAAGCAAATAGTAGAGCATAAAGTCTTTGGAAGATTTATGTGATGATGACTTTAGTGCTTAATTAATATACTTATAATAAATCTATCTTTAGATTTAAAAGTATTAAAATTGCAATTAATAATTCTTGGAGAATTAATTGACTATTCTAGTGGAGAAATGTCAAAGTTTGCAATTGGGCATGTAGCACAAGGTGCACATCGTTTCGATATTCTGAAACCCAAGGCTTGGCCAAAGGTTTGTGAAATATTGAAAAGGATAATTGACATATCCCAAAGTGACTACCATTTGGATATGGAAGACACGAAGGAATTAAAGAAAGGGCGAGGCTCTAACTTTAAAATATTTGTCAAAGTTATGTTCACTAGTAGTATTAAAATTGGATTTTAAATACTTAGTGTGGTACATAAAATATATGTATTGACGTTCAGAATCCGCTGTGAGCTGGATACTGGCTTCAAGCCGAGATTTCTCTGCAAATCGAAAACGGGACGAAAGTCGCTGTTTCGACCGTAGATACCTAAGTTTAGGAACTACCCTTTGGGTATGTACTTAAATTAGGAAATGTTATAATGTAACTAGTTAGACTAGAGACATTATCTCTATATCAGTGTTTAATCCGATGCGGATAAAACCTTTATATTCTAAACACTAAAGTTTTCATTATATAAAGATGATACTGAGATAAATACATTAGATGTAAATAACATAATTTATATTTTGAATATAAATAAAATCTCAAACATATAAATGACAAATAAATAGCTCAAATTGATTTGATCAATAGAGACTTATTTGTGGCATTGTTGTGGGACACAATTAAACAAGACTCGTATATCCACACTTTTGAAGAGTGGGTACTAGGACTGATTTGACTATTCAAATAAGGTCTACGAATTCTAGTTATTAGGTAAAGTACCTAAAATACTATTTACTTGGTAATAGTAAAAGGGCCACCGATCTGTTAGCCCTATTCATGGTGAAGTAAGTGGGCCCATATCTAGCTAGGCTAGATGTGAACATGAATATTTCGTGACCTTAACGGATGTGGCATCACGTTGTGGTTATGTGTTTCTTTTGAAGAACACAGATCGGAAACTTTTGAGTTTCGACACGAAGTAAACACAAGATCGGCTATAGTGTTATTATTCCGCCACGGTAAGACCGTAATGGAAAATACTTAAGCAGTAAGTTTCATATATATAAATGAAGAGTACGGTATTCTTTCATATGAGGACTCCTCCCGAGACACGTCAGTTAGACGGTGTGTCCGAACTAAAACGAATTTTGTTGGACATGATAAGGTTTATCACGAGTCGCTCTGAGCTACTATTTCCTTCAACAGGATATGTATTAACAGTGCAAAACTTATTTAGAATAAGGTTCCATATAAATCTGTTTGACAGATATCATATAGGATATGAACAGGGAAGAAACGAGGTTTCTCATTCCTGATAATTTGGGTATGCCAGGCATAGCGTTTGGATGATACCAAACTAAGGACCCAAATTGGATAAGTGCCAATATAGGTTATCCTAAGGGAAACCTTAAGTATAGTACTTATAAATCCCACATGAGAACAATGTATTGTTGCTCACCATGCGGTTTTCCTGAGAGGAATACCGATATGCAGTGGTCAGTGGGAGGATAGTGATACTCGATGAAAATCGGAGTAATACTGTTCAAGGCACGAAGTCCTTAATGGAACACAAATAGTTCATCTATGATGAATCTATACCATTAATCTTCAAATACACAAGAACTGCGTAGATCGGATAGAGTCAGAAAACAACCTGGGTATGGGTTTCTGATCTCACCTCATAAAGATGTCAATCTTATAAGGTGTACCATCCGACTACGTATTGAGGAAGTGATACGAGGTATCGACTCCCTGTTATGGCAAAGTGCCATGAATCCGAAATGGATTCCATGTATAACAACTATTTTGGATACTAGTTGTTGTACCACAAGGCATTTTGCCTATGGTACATTAAACGTCTTCAAGGAAGACATACATGGAAGGCAACATACCAACGTACAAAGCTAGGCTTTTGACGGAAAGGTATCGTTATCAACATTGTGTTAATAACGGTTCAACCTTTTACCTGTTGCCATGGTAAATCCATTTTGAAGATGCTTGTTGATAACTGTATATTTCATTTATGAAATATGTCAGTTACAAATCAAAATCGCTTTCCTGAAAAGGAAACCTTTTGGAGGATGTTCAACATCCTGACGATTTTGTATAACCGACAAACAAGGTTTGCGGGTTATTCGATCCATGTTTGGATTGATGCAAGCATAAGGTTCTTGGAACTGTCGTTTTGAAATAATCATAATGGTTTATGATTTGACTCAAAACGAAATAATTCTTGTGTATATAAGGAGGTTAGTGGGAGAGCGCACTGACAGTGAAATTCCCATAAAGCAATTGGTGAAAGCTTGGCTTTCATAGATATTCTTTCAATAGAAATTCTCCGTAGAATTCTGGGGAGTAACAACCTTTATTCAAGGAATAAAGATCTACTGGGATAGATTTGGAGTTTGTTAACACTCTCTGGGAAATTGTACATTTAAAATGTACTTGTATTGGTGTCTCATACGCTTCGAGCATATGGAGTCACAATCGGGTCAATCCAAGTGATAGTCACTGGATTGAAGATTAAGAACATCTGTTAGTATCTCTGAGAACTAAAGATGCTATCTTAAACTATGGAGAAGGAGAACTTGAAGTGACTGGGATCACCACTGCAAGTTTCCAAAAGATTAAATACTGCGGTACTATAAAGTTTGAATAACAGGGACAGTGAGCTGGAAATCTTCCTAGCAAGATAACTGTTGCCGAATAAACAACAAATGCGGATTATTGCTGCAGCTGAGGCAGCAATAGAAGACCATCTGGGTCGAAAATAAATCTAATAAGATTAGATAAAGTTCTGTTAGCAGCTGAGCTAGGCGTCAGCATAGGCTAAGGAATTAAAGGTCTCATCGACGATCCAGATATATACTTCTATATCATCTGATTCGTTCGGATCATACATCGTGGCGATGTGATGATCGTGTAAATCGCGTCAGACGATAATTAAGCAAATCCGCTGACGAAAACCTTTCCTCAGCAATTTGAGCGAACCGTACATAGTTCGGGTGTGACACTTGAGTGACTGGCTATGTGCCAAGTGGGAGATTGTTGGACAAATGACCCATAGCGTCACTATTTGCACAGATCATTGTGTTGTTGTAGCAAATTAACTATGTGACAAGGAAATTGCACTCTCATCATTTGTGATTAGATCACCATAGATATATAAATGAAGAGAGGTCCCTATGATTAGTTCCTGGATTGAGATGATATGAGACAGTATCAGTCCACGAAGGATTAATCATTAAATATCCCTAGCCGTAGTATTATCGAGACTGGACATCGATAATGCGGAATAGGCTAGTATTGCACTTGTGCGCGTTGTGAGGGCACAACGGCATAGTTCTCATATATATAAGTATTGGATACTTGTGCAAGTGCGATAGGAGGTCGTGTTTCACCGATGGTACGGGAAACAGCTTCGCTCTGGATAGACCCTTCGGAATCCCATTGGTATTATGACTAGGTGTCTATGGGAGGCCGAAATCAAGGTAGGTGTGTATAGTCTTAACCTGAGACTTACATCGCTAATACTTACGACAATCGGTAAACTTTGGTTTTGGTGGTGGGGGATCTTAACTGGTTCTGTGTTCACCTCTTCTGGGTTTATCAGAGAATCGTAGAGTATTGGGTGTGATGTCAAGACGGAAGTATCACTCCAGTCATATTGGAGATGATGTCACGCAGGATACGGTATTAGTGCTCTTAAAGTGATGCGCATCCAATCGTGATATTATGACCAGGTCATGAATATCCGATTATAGAGACTAGTTACCAGACATCCGATATGTGTTTCGGACGGGGCAGACACTTATCCAGCCCCAGCCCTAGCACGTGATTATCCGATACTGGGCCGATATGCACAATACATTGTATACTACGCTTGATACAGATCTTAATATTCTTTAATGGATATGTCCGGAGAATTAGGTAGACTTGGTGCTTTGCTAGGAGTCGACCTTGTCTCGTAAATCGGTAGAACGTAGTACTTGGTACGTACGTGATTCGGATACTCCGACGACCGTATTTACTGCCAGATTATCCGGGGATCTCATGGGTCGCTTCCCGATAATCCACCGATGACGCACAACTCGCACTCTTGAATAATCTGGGATTATACAGAAGAGAGAGAAAATTAATCTAGGATTAATAACGGAGATATTTTATCCGGGATAAAATATCGTCTAGAGAGAGAGAACGATTAATTTGGAATTAATCGTAAATTAATATATTCGATATATTAAACGAAATTAGATTTCGACGCGCGGAATTAAAATTAGATTTTAATTCGGGCAAACGAGTTAATTTAGAATTAATTCGTTAGCGACGTAAATAATAATTTCGCTAGGCGCAATTATTTATTTAAATTCGATTTAATTAACGTCGCGACGTAAGCTCGGTATTTCGGAAATATCGAACCCGAACGCGTGAGTGCACGTGGGCCCACTTTCATTTGGAAACGTGTGGGGCCCACATGACACATGTCATTCTAATGCTTTGCATGTAGATTGTGTACATTGCACTCAATGTCATTGCATGGAGTTTGAGTGTTTGACACTCTAAGCCATTGCATGTTTTGTGTCATAATTTTATTATTAATTTAATAAAAATTATGGCATAAATATAAATTGATTTTTGGTAAATCATTTTAACTTAACACAAACTTCTTCTCTCTCATTTTCTCTTCTCTCTCTCACGCCCAAAGCTTGAAATGGGGACTGGTTTTGAACCAGAAAAACGTGACACTAAGGGAAGCAAGGGTTGGGTTTTCATGGTGAAAACCGCAAGTGCTAGCACACTACGAGTCTTGCGAAGGTGGTAGGGAGGTTCACCCATGAGGCGGGACTCATCCGACGGAGTTTGGAGCTTCGTTTTGAGACCCGAAACTGCCAAGACAGTGAGCATGGACTGGTTGCAGTGGCGTGAGCAAGGCAGTACGTTTTTGGCCTTGATTCGTCTTCAAATCGACATAACCGATCAATGTGAGTATTCCGCTACCTCCGTTGATGTATTCATGCATTATTTCATGTCTTGATTTGATCTTGGGACCTTAGAAATAACCAACATATTGGTGCCAAGACCTATGCATCTGAACTTTGTGGGGTCTCATGCACAGGGGAAGGGGAAGCCATTCAACGATATGATGAGCACGAGAAAGACCAACCAACGACAACTCAATCTCAAATAATCAAATTCAATTTCAATTGCCTCAACCACTAGTTTAATCTCTAACAAATTCTAATTCCCTTTTCTAATCAAATACCTTAGTTAAATTTTTCAATATTTCAAGTTCTATTTTTGTAATTTAATTCCCGAATAGTTTCAATTTCAATATAGTAAAATAATTTTGTTCATTCTTAATATCATGATCTCATTTAAGCAATTAGAAGACATGATACAATTATTTATTAGAAATCAGTATAACCAATTCAATTCAATCCAATTCAAGAATATATTCCTCTCACCCCGCATAAGATTAAAAAAAATATTTTTGCAGTGCAACCGCAACAAATACATTATAGTATTAAGTTCAACATACATTAAAGTTGAATTTATGCATATGGTAAGAATTAATTATTTTGTTTTTAAATGCCTAAACTACTTCAATATTAATTATATTAAAAGCATATACACATTATAAATTCATTGAAAAAAGAATTAAAGCTTTGACTTTCATACCAGTAGACTTAGTCAAAAAGATTTTTCAATCAATTCTTCGTAATTGCATTCACTGACTTCTCTGATCTTCCTCTACAAGTAATTATAATTAACGTGTATGATATTTACAAGCCACAACTTATTTGACATTTCTATATATTTTTGTTATAAAAATCCTAATCGATTGAGATATCAAGTTAATTTGCATAGCTAACAAAATGAACTGGTTATTTTACCTAGAACTTATCGCCTTCTTTCTCTCGCATGGAGTTGAAGCAGCAAACAAAAACGAAGGAGTTACAAAGATAGGTGCAATCATCGATGTTAAATCTCATATGGGGAAAGAAGAGATAACAGCCATGAAAATTGCAATACACAATTTCAATAGTAACTCAAGAAACCACAGGCTCTCCCTTCAAATCCGAGACCATCAAAGAGACCCTTTCCAAGCTGCTATGGCTGGTTAATTATTTGCATATCCTTCTCACTTCTTGTATAAATTATTAAGAAAAATGGTAAATACACAGAAGGGTGACAAAACAAATAATAAATTACATGTATTATCTGTTAAAATTGTTTTTAATAGCAAAATACATGCCAATATGGTATAATTACTCAATTATTAACAATATGACAGGTTGATATAGCTAGTTTGTTGAGAGAGTTTATACTAATGGTTTTTTTTTTTTTTTTTTTTTTTTTTTTTAAAAAAATTTTGAATTTTGGTTTGTGCAGCGGAGGAGTTGATCAACGAAGAGAAGGTGGAAGCGATTATTGGCATGGAGACATGGGAGGAAGCAGCTGTAGTAGCTGAGATTGCTAGCCGAGCTCAAGTTCCTTTTCTTTCATTTTCAGCGGCAGCAGTAACACCACTGTAGGCATTGCATTTTTGCATGTGAAACCCGATGATGAGTCTCAGTTGGATGCACTACCTTTTAAGTCACGGAAGTCGCGAGAAACGGATATCGGAAGGGGAAATTCAGGATGAGTATGCTATCAGAGTCGTTTCACATGTTCACTGTTTTCGTTCGTGCTGCGTTCTTAAACACGTTCGAACGTCAGGCAGATTGCAGGCGTTCGTGTCGCGTTCGAATTGGCGTTCGAACGATGTCGGTAATTCTGGTTTTGCTGCTAGCCTCACATTAAGCCCAATTCGCCCAAGCCTTGGCCCGCACGCCCAAGCCCACTTAAAACACATATTTAACACATGGTGAAATCAAAACAAATCTAAAAATCACATACCAAATTAAAATAAACATTAAAATCAATCAAATATTTTAATTCCTTAATTAAGATATTCACCCACCAATTACACAAGATTACTTCCTAACTAAACAAAATCACATACTAAATTAAAAAGATGTCATGCCTAATTAAAATCAATTATAACAAATTAAAGATATTGACCTCCTAATCTAAACCAAATTTGTCCCCCCTCAATCTTTGACTTTCCTTGCTCAACACAAAATCAAATCCCTTCCTTGTGAGACAAGGTGAAGCCCTAGCCATTCTCTATATAAACAACCCCTAACCAAGACATGATTCCCCTAGCTCATACACATAATATACACAACTCACACACACGAAAATCACAACACACACACAGAAACCCTAGAAGTTCACGCATACTCAAGAAATGACACAAAAAATCTCTTGATCCCCTTTCCTAATCACCGAAAACCAGACCTCCATTCAGCAACCTTGTATCACCGAAAAACAGCCCATACAGCAGCCCCCGAATCACACCATAACACCACCGAAAATCACACCCAAAACAGTAGCCAAAACATCCAAAAAACAGTAACTAAAGTACAGCAGCAAAACAGTAGCAAAACGGCAGCGAATCGGAGTCAAAAGCAGCAGCAAAAGACGGAGAACGACGACTCAAAACAGTAAGACAACGAACGAGAGCAGTGAACCAGTGAACCGGAAGAGTTGCGGAGCATCCACCCTTCCGACGATCGTGTACCGTACATCCGAGAGGTGATTTAAAAGGTTAGACCTGAGGGCACTTTTCTCATTAGTTTATATTCGTTTTTTTGATTGTTTATTGAATTCTATTCGCATGAGAGTCGTTTGTGGATGCATGTTGTGGCTTGAATGAAATGGAAAATGTGTCGCCTCTTGTGGTATATAGGATGGAAACCCGGACATAAATTTCATAGCCGATTCCGAATGGACGGTAGTATGATCTGTAATCGGGATACAATTCCACGTACCACTTGAGTAAACGGCACATTCTTTTATTTTATGTTGCTTTGATTTATTTATTTATTCTGCATGTTACTTTTGTATGTATGATACAATCGAGCGCATGGGCTTAGTAAATCGGATTAAAGGTCCCCTATTTGGAGGGGTTAAAATCTTTTACCATAATGATGTGCCGCGCCGGTTGATGTGTGTTCGGTTGAATGTAAGATATATTCAATCGGGCATACCAGTTTGATATGATTGTCTTTATTTTTGTATGCATGATGTGATCGAGCGCATGGGCTTAGTAAGTGCGATGAAAGGTCTTCTAATTGAAGAGGTTAAAATCCTTTACCATGATACTTTGCCGCGCCGATTAACGTATATTCGGTTGAATGTAAGATGTGTTCAATCGGGTATATGAAGTCTAAGGTTATTGTCTTTATTTTTATATGCATTGAGATAAGCGCATGGGCTTAGTAAGTGCGATGAAAGGTCCTCTAATTGGAGAGGTTAAAATCCTTCGCCACGATGCTTCGCCGCGCTTCGTATTTCGATATTTGCCTTCTTTATGTATGTATTGCGTCACATTTTTGTCTCAGGTCAGTTCCCGTTCGAACGCATTTCCAAACGCTATACGAACACGAACCTTCTGTTTCCCGTTGGAACGTGTTTTACAAACGCTACTCGAACGCGCATGCATTTTGTTTCATCAGGTCTGGATCCGTTCGAACGCGTTATCGAACGCTATACGAACGCGAACCTTCTGTTTTCCGTTCGAACGCGTTTACGAACGCTACTCGAACGCGCACGTATTTTGGTTCATCAAGTCTGGATCTGTTCGAACGCGTTACCAAACGTTACATGAACGCGAACCTTCTGTTTACCGTTCGAACGCGTTTACGAACGCTACACGAATGCGCACACACTGAACTAAGTCTGTCTCATCATATTTCATGCACAACTGCCTTTTGGGTGATCTCCCTTGCATTATGTAACCAATCATATTATTTGTATTCCTGCATTCACCCATTCGATGTTTTCTTGGGATGATATTCATGCATGATCAGGTTGTTAGCATGTTATTTGGTTAATATGTTCATGAGATAGTACTCAAGCATGATTAGGTTGTTCTTAGTTTTCCCTATCATATGATTAAGAAATGTTCATGAGATTGCCATGTGATGTTGCATGTTGTGATGAACTTGTTGATGTATGCATGTGAATTTAGAAACATGATACTCTTGGAAATAAGTGTTACTTAAACTTGATTAAATTACTACATAAATCATTTCATTACAAGTGACATAAGTAAGGGACCATTTCGAACCCAACGGTTTGAGGTCTTCCCTTGCGAGGGGTGAGTGCGGCCTTAAATCTCATTTTCCCGGTTCACACAGGGTGGCGACTCCATCATTCTCCGGTTTAGTCCCCCCGGGCTATTCCGTACTCCCGACCCGGGCCGCGAGCCTGGGACAGCATGCGTCGCCCAGTTTCTGTGTTCCACAGTCTGGCGACTCTACTGGGGATAGAGAATCGGCCCCGAAATAATGTCTTGTAATGTTTGGATTTATGTTTTAATTGACCGTGTCTATAGTGGATAAAATGAGGGTTTAATCAAAGGCATTTTGAGGCTAGGTAATGGTTTGGTGTCTTCCTTCATTCACTACCTTTCTAGAAGGAAAAGCTGTGAAGGCACCTAGATAGCCATCTACTCGTAGCCTATTGTGACGGACTAATTTGGAGGACTCGTTGTTTATTCCTGACACCAAGCGATAAGAGCCTAAGAGGCTTGGGTATTTAAGTGAGCCTCGCTCCACCTTCCCTCTGGGGAATCTACAACGGGAAATCCATTTGACAGTCCGTCACATACCATAGCTCATTGGCACGTACCTTAGTGTATAAAAAAGGGTGCGCTCACTTGGTCGCTCGAACCCTTGAATGGGGAGACCTAGTTGTGGGCTATCCTTCGCCGGTGAGAGCCTTTGTCTATACTCTTGCTAACCCACCCATAGACCGGGTTTGTATGGCTAAAGTAACAATTATTTCCTTGAGCATGTGCTTGTGGACCATCCTCATTTGGATGCAGTTGGACTATTGTCAGAAATGCGGACTTGCTGGGCCATTTAAACTGGGGCGAGTTCGTACCTTATGACTATTAGGCCCAAAGCTTCTGAAATGTCGATGAGCCATTATGTAGAAATTATTACGTTATGTTTGCATTATCTTTCTTCTATGCTTGTGTTTGGGAACATCGTCGTTTGGATCCATTTGGACCACTTGTCATGGGATATGGGCTTATTGGGCCATTTAAACTGGGACAAGAACGTATTTCATGACGATTGGGCCAAATGCGTCTAAGTGTTGATGGGCCACTTTGTGCTTGTGTTCGGAACATTACCATTTGGATTTAGTTGGGCTCTTTGTCATGAGATGTGAACTCGTTGGGCTATTTAAACTAGGATGGGTTCACTCCTATAACAATTAGCCCGAAAGATTCTAAAATGATAACGGGCCGATTTGTTTGAAAATTTTAATTGATTTAGTATGTTATATATGTTACATGCATCTCATGCACCTCACACATACATATATCATGTTAACACCATCTATGTCTCAAAAAGACATCATAGATACCGTTTGGGTTAGAGAAGGGACAAGAGTCACTAAAAGAACAAGTATGAGTGAATCCGATAATGAGGTGTCCCGTATGGATCAGTTAGAGAACGGTCTCGCCAAGATCACTGAACAGTTGCAGGCTTTGACTACTGCTGTGGCTGGCATAGCCGGGTCTCGTGCTGGGGGTAGTTCTGGGGATGTGAGACAAGAGGAACCTCCGAACAGATTGGGGGATGATATCCCCACTTTTATGATGATATGGCAGAGTATGCAGCAGGCAGAGTATCTGGGTCTCAGGCAGAGTTACAGAAGCTCCGGGATCAGGTTGAGTCAGTTACCCGCAAGATGAGGGGTAAGAATGAGGATTTGCTGGATTATGACACGCTGACTTTCGAAGCAGTTGCCGGCACAGTTCAAGATGCCTGATATGGCTAAGTTTAACGGGAATGGGGATCCAAGGGTGCATCTCCGACAGTTTGTATCAGTCATGAGTTCAATTGGCCTATCTCAGCGCCAAATGCAGAAGATGTTTGGAATGTCGCTCGAGGGAGCTCCCGTGGTGTGGTACCACACTTTGGAGAAGAAAGTGAAGGAAGATTGGAGAGAGTTGGCTGATACTTTCCTAAAGTAGTATGTCACTAACCTAGAGATCGATCTGTCACTCCGCGATCTGGAAAATGTTAAGCAGAAATCAGAGGAGAGTTTTAAGGAGTACGTGGACCGATGGAGGGGTCAGTTGTTGAAAATGCAGACTAGGCCCTCAGAGAAGGACCATATTAAAATAATCATCAAGGGCACCAAGCCCTCCATCTATGGGAAGCTAAGGAGGATGACCTCCATGATTACTGATTTTCGGTAGTTGAGGGAAACTGTCATTGATATTGAGGAAGAAGAGGCCGAGAATAGAAAATTCTAAGGTCTGAACAGGAGGCCCATTGGGGGAACATCGGGAACAAAGCCCGTTTCTACTGAGATTACCGCTATCCGGAACCGGAGATTCTCCAACTTGGGTAGGCCCTTGTCCAAAGTGTTGGAGAAGTTGAAGAGACAAGGACTTTTATCACCCCTAGAAGCCAAACCATTACCCAATCCCCCACCACCACATTATAACCTAAGCCTTTATTGTCACTTTCACCAAAAAAGGGCCATGATACCGACAACTGCGCCCGACTCCGCCATGAAATCCAAGACCTAATAGACTCCAAGAAAATACCTGACCCAGAAACAGAACAGCCTGACACACACAGAAACCCCTTACCCAACTACCGTGCCGTACCACCACCAGCCTATATGATCAATTCTGGCCTCCCAGAAGACCTTGTCCTAAAATCCTTTCACCCTCAAGCCTTTTGCCTGGGAATCTGGGATAGTACTAGTGAAGATGAGACTGAGCAGGGGAAAAGCTTTTGGCTTGATTTCTCTAGCAGTGATGAGGAAGAAGTAAGGGGAATGACACGTAGCGGTCGTTTTTACAATGATATGGCAGAAAAGGGTAAGGAAGTTTTGACAGATGGTAGAGAAGTGGTTGAGACTGCAGAAAATACTGAGGGGGATATAGTGCTGAGGCAATTGAGGAAGACTAGAGCACAAGTGAGTATCTGGGAACTGTTATGTGCATCTCGAGAGCATAGGCAGGCCATGGTTGAGGCTTTGAGCAAGATTGTGGTACCGGAAGACGCCAACCCTGCAATGTTTGTTGGGTCAGTTCAGAAAGAAGCTTTGCAGATATCTTTTTCTGAGAATGAACTCCCGGCGGAGGGGAGAAATCATAATAGGCCTCTATTTATCAGGGCCGAAGTGAGGGGCAAGAAAACCTCATGTGTGATGGTGGATGACGGTTCGTCCATCAATGTGTGCCCGTTGAAAATTCTGGCGAGACTGGGTATGAAAGCAACAGACATGGACCCCTCCAGCATGACTATTAAGGCTTATGATGACAGTAAAAGGGGGGTTGAGAGTACTTTTGTGGCTATGGTCAAGGTAGGACCTATTGAAGATGAAGTTGAGTTTACAGTGCTGGACATCGCATCCACTTTTGCCTTATTGTTGGGAAGGCCTTGGTTTCACAAACTTGGGGCGTGTGCCTTCCACTTTGCATCAGATGATCAAGTTCCCATATGAGGGAGAAGTTGTTACTATCCGGGCTGAGGTAGATAATGCTGTGGCTGCCTTGGAGATACAACATTCCACAAGGTTTCAGGTGTCAGCTACTTTTGAGGAATGAGTGGATCATAGGGTGGCTAGGATCATGAAAAAAATGAAGTTTGAACCGGGCGAAGGTTCAAAATTGCCAGATTTCAGAGGACAGACCACTCGGAAAGGTTTGGGGTACAGATCTGATGAAGAAAAGCCGAAGGTCAAGAAAAAGGGCCTGAAACTGATGGAATGTTTTGTGAAAGCTTCAGGATATCAAGGGGAGCCTGAACCTGTGGAAGTTAACGAGATTGTGGTGCCTGGATTTGAGATCTTCCAGGATTTGTTGGGTGAGAAACCGCTGACTAAAGAAGCTGTGGAAGCAGAGAATTGAGAGGAAGAATTGATAAAGTTGGAGAGCCTGACTCTGGGAGAGGACGAAAAGCCCGAGGAAGACCTGATTGCAGAGGAAGAAGTGTCTATAGATGATGAAGACATTTACCTTCCTGATTTTTTTGAATGTACTTCCACATTATCCAATAATAAAGACATTTCTTTTGCTTACTTGCCTGAGTCATTTCCATTTACTCTGCACGAATCAAGCATATTTGATATCAGTTCGGCCAGAACTACTGCATTTAACTTGGGTACGCTTGAGAACCCCAAGAAATTCTGATTGCAAGTGAAGTTACCTCTGAAGAGAGGGAAAAACTAGAAGAAGTGTTGGTCAGATATGCCAAAGTATTTGCTTGGTCATATGAGGACATGCCTGGGGTAGACATAAATATTGCCCAGCACACAATACCAACTTATCCGAATATGAGGCCAGTAAAACAGAAACTCCGACGGATGAGACCAGAATGGGCTGAGAAAGTCAGAGAGGAAATTAAGAAACAGATAGATGTGGGGTTCCTGGAAGTAGTAAAATATCCAGAGTGGTTGGCTAATATAGTGCTGGTGCCAAAGAAAGATGGGAAGGTCAGAATGTGTGTAGACTACAGAGATCTCAACAAATCTTGTCCGAAAGATGATTTTCCTTTGCCGCATATAGATGTTCTGGTTGATAGCGCGGCTTTATCTACTATGTATTCATTTGCAGATGGGTTTTCAGGTTACAATCAGGTTCTCATGGCTGAGGAAGATAAATACAAGACTGCATTTGTTACCGAGTGGGGTACTTATTGTTACAAGGTAATGCCGTTTGGGCTTAAGAATGCGGGAGCTACTTATCAGCGGATGACCACTACATTTTTCCATGACTTGATGCACAAAGAGATTGAGGTGTATGTGGATGACATGATGGTGAAATCAGAGACAAGGGTTGGGCATATCGAAGCGCTAGAAAGGTTCATTCAGAGAGTTGACAGATACAACCTGCGGCTAAATCCTAAGAAATGTGTGTTTGGGGTGACATCAGGGAAATTGCTTGGTCATACAGTGGGAATGGGCGGAATAGTGGTAGACTCTGAAAAGATCAGGGCAATCACAGAAATGCCTGCACCGAAGACAAAAAAAGAAGTCAGAGCATTCTTGGGGAAGATTCAGTACATCAGTCGGTTCATTTCCAAGTTGACATCGGTATTTGAACCTATCTTCAAACTGTTGAGAAAAGATCAGCCAGTGAGATGGAATGAACAGTGTCAGACAGCCTTCGACAGAATCAGAGAGTACTTGGTAAAGCCACCTGTATTGAAACCTCCGAGACCGGGCAGACCTTTGATATTGTATTTGGCTATAGAATCAGAAGCACTGGGGGCAATGATGGTACAGGCAGATGAGACAGGGGTAGAACATGCAGTTTACTATCTGAGAAGAAGATGCTCCCGTATGAGGCTCGATATCAGGAAGTTGAGAAGATCTGTCTTGCAGTGGTATGGGCTTCCAGAAAGTTGCGGCATTATTTCCAGTCTTACAAGATCCAGGTAGTGGCAAAGGAAAATCCTCTGAAATATCTTCATTCGGTGCCTTCACTAGTGGGAAAATTGGGCAGATGGTTGGTATTGCTGACAGAGTTTGACATTGAGTATCTCACCTCCAAAGTGATCAAAGGGCGAGCAGTAGCAGAGTTTCTGGCATTGCAACATGTTTAGGGGGATCAATATAAGTTTGAGTTTCCAAATGAAGAGATCCAAGTAATAACAGTTCAGAGATGGAAGATGTATTTTGACGGAGCAGTGAATTACAAGGGAGCCGGAATTGGGATCGTGATAGTGACCCCCGAAGGAGAGACTTTGCCTTTGGCCAAGAGGTTGACATTCAGAGTGACTAATAACATGGCCTAGTATGAAGCATGTGCTTTTGGTTTGACAGCATTGATAGCCTTGAAGGCCGGGAGTGTGGAAATCTACGGGGATTCTATGTTGGTAGTCCAGCAGATGCGAGGAGAATGGGAATTGAAAGAAGAACGGTTGAAGCCTTACCTCTTTCACCTCAGAAAGTTGGCACAGGTTATCCCCGAGTGTAAGTTTCAGCACTTACCGAGAGAAGAGAATCAGATGGCAGATGCATTGGCTACACTTGCAGCGACTTGGGAAAATCCAGAAAAGTTAGTGATGAGACCGTTGGTACTGGCAACAGCAAGCAGACCTGTTTATGAGATAGAAAGAATTCTGGAAGTTGAGGTCGACGATGGTAAACCTTGGTATTATGACATTCAGAGGTATCTGGAACATGGTGAACTTCCGGAAGGGGCAGGCAGAAAAGACAGAATAGCCATCCAGAAGTTAGCTTCCCAGTATGTGACTTTGAAAGGGGAACTGTACAAGAGGCAAGCAAATGGTATTCAGTTGAAGTGTTTGAGAAAGGAAGAAGCCCAACATGTAATGGAAGAAATACACGCTGGGGTAGGTGGTCCGCACATGAACGGGTTGAATCTATCCCGAAAGATAGTAAGACAAGGTTTTTATTGGTCAACCATGGAAACAGACTGCGCGAAGATGGTAAAACACTGTTATGACTGTCAAGCACATGGTAATTTGAATCACTTACCGCACACAGAATTGCACGGGTTGTCAGAACCGTGGCCTTTCTCAGCATGGGGGATTGATATGATTGGGGAAATTCGACCGAATGCATCAAATGGGCATCGCTTCATAGTAGTGGCAGTAGATTACTTCTCAAAGTGGGTGGAAGCCGAATCATTCCGTAATGTTACAGCAAAGCAGATGGCAAAGTTTATAACTCGGAACCTCATTTGTCGGTATGGTATGCCGCATCATGTAGTGACAGACAACAGAGTTCAGTTTCAAGGAGAAACAAAGGCAATGCTACAGAGGTACGGGATAGGCCACCACAAGTCATCACCGTACAGGCCACAGGCAAATGGGGCAGTTGAGGTAGCCAACAAGACTATAAAGACGATTTTAGCCAAGGTGACAGAGAACTGCAGAGATTGGGCCGAGAAACTACCATATGCTTTGTAGGGGTACCGAACATCAGTAAGAACAGCGACATGGGCCACACCTTACTCTTTGGTCTATGGAATGGAAGCAGTGTTACCAGTGGAAGTGGAAATATAGTCTATGAGGGTTTTAGCAGAGGCAGAATTACCGGAACAAGAATGGGCCGCACCGAGGTTTGATCAGTTAGCATTGTTGGATGGGAGGAGGACAAAGTCTTTGCATCACATGCAGTTGTATCAGAAGAGACTAGCCCGGGCATTCAACAAGAAAGTACGTCCCACCAAGATCAGAAAGGGCGATTTGGTACTTAAGCAGTCGAGGCCGTCGATGACAGATCCGAGAGGAAAATTCAGACCCAACTGGGAAGGACCTTACATAGTGCAGAAAGTAATGGGAAATGGGGCAGTGAGGTTATCAGACTTGGAAGGAAACGAGTTCACCGAGCCGATCAACGTGGATAGATTGAAGCAATACTTTGCCTGAGGGAAAAAGGACCGAGCAGTCACCAAGGGAATTGGCAGAAGACCTAACCCAACGGAGTTGGAAAATCATTCATGCATACACGTAACATTGCATTCTTTCCGTGTTTGTTTTTGTTTTGTGTTCGCAGGTTCGAAGAAAAGAGAAAGCGGCAGAAATGAGCCAAACAGCGTTAACGCAGTTTCAGTTTTGGAGATGAGTCCCAAGGGGCGAGGCCCACATCAGTACCAGTCTGGGGGCGAGGCCCACATTAGCAACAGTTTGGGGCGAGGCCCACATTAGTATCAGCTTATGGGCGAGGCCCACTTTTGTCAGCGATGTTGGGTCGAGGTGCCCCCGTTGTCGATTGTAGTTCCGGGATGCGTCCCAGGGTCGAGGTGCCCACTACATCATCAGTTTGAGGGCGAGGTCCCTATTGTCAGCGGTGTTGGGTCGAGGTGCCTCCGTTGTCGGTTGTAGTTCCGGGATGCGTCCCAGGGTCGAGGTGCCCACTACATCATCAGTTCGAGGGCGAGGTCCCTATTGCCAGCGGTATAGGGTCGAGGTGCCCCCGTTGTCAGTTGCAGTTAGTGGGACGCGTCCCAGGATCGAGGTCCACTGCAGCACCAACTCAGCTCGAGGCAGCAGACGAGCCAGGTAAGTGAAAATGCATTGCATAACTTTGATATGATTGTTCAAAGTCACACACTGCACAAGTCCCATCAAAGTGGGGGCGACTGTAGGCATTGCATTTTTGCATGTGAAACCCGATGATGAGTCTCAGTTGGAGGCACTACCTTTTAAGTCACGGAAGTCGCGAGAAACAGATATCGGAAGGGGAAATTCAGGATGAGTATGCTATCAGAGTCGTTTCACATGTTCACTGTTTTCGTTCGTGTTGCGTTCTTAAACACGTTCGAACGTCAGGCAGATTGCGGCCGTTCGTGTCGCGTTCGAATTGGCGTTCGAACGGTGTCGGTAATTCTGGTTTTGCTGCTAGCCTCACATTAAGCCCAATTCGCCCAATTCGCCCAAGCCCACTTAAAACACATATTTAACACATGGTGAAATCAAAACAAATCTAAAAATCACATACCAAATTAAAATAAACATTAAAATCAATCAAATATTTTAATTCCTTAATTAAGATATTCACCCACCAATTACATAAGATTCCTTCCTAACTAAACAAAATCACATACTAAATTAAAAAGATGTCATGCCTAATTAAAATCAATTATAACAAATTAAAGATATTGACCTCCTAATCTAAACCAAATTTGTCCCCCCTCAATCTTTGACTTTCCTTGCTCAACACAAAATCAAATCCCTTCCTTGTGAGACAAGGTGAAGCCCTAGCCATTCTCTATATAAACAACCCCTAACCAAGACATGATTCCCCTAGCTCATACACATAATATACACACAACTCACATGAAAATCACAACACACACAGAAACCCTAGAAGTTCACGCATACTCAAGAAATGACACAAAAATTCCCTTGATCCCCTTTCTTAATCACCGAAAACCAGACCTCCATTCAGCAACCTTGTATCACCGAAAAACAGCCCATACAGCAGCCCCCGAATCACACCATAACACCTCCAAAAATCACACCCAAAACAGTAGCCAAAACATCCCAAAAACAGTAACTAAAGTACATCAGCAAAACAGTAGCAAAACGGCAGCGAATCGGAGTCAAAAGCAGCAGCAAAAGACGGAGAACGACGACTCAAAACAGTAAGACAACGAACAAGAGTAGTGAACCAGTGAACCGGAAGAGTTGCGGAGCATCCACCCTTCCGACGATCGTGTATCGTACATCCGATAGGTGATTTAAAAGGTTAGACCTGAGGGCACTTTTCTCATTAGTTTATATTCATTTTTTTGATTGTTTATTGAATTCTATTCGCATGAGAGTCGTTTGTGGATGCATTTTGTGGCTTGAATGAAATGGAAAATGTGTCGCCTCTTGTGGTATATAGGATGGAAACCCGAACATAAATTTCATAGCCGATTCCGAATGGACGGTAGTATGATCTGTACTCGGGATACAATTCCACGTACCACTTGAGTAAACGGCACATTCTTTTGTTTTATGTTGCTTTGATTTATTTATTTATTCTGCATGTTACTTTTGTATGTATGATACAATCGAGCGCATGGGCTTAGTAAGTCGGATTAAAGGTCCCCTATTTGGAGGGGTTAAAATCCTTTACCACAATGCTGTGCCACGCCGGTTGATGTGTGTTCGTTTGAATCTAAGATATGTTCAATCGGGCATACCAAGTTTGATATGATTGTCTTTATTTTTGTAAGCATGATGTGATCGAGCGCATGGGCTTAGTAAGTGCGATGAAATGTCCTCTAATTGAAGAGGTTAAAATCCTTTACCCTGATGCTTTGCCGCGCCGATTAACGTATATTCGGTTGAATGTAAGATGTGTTCAATCGGGTATATGAAGTCTAAGGTTATTGTCTTTATTTTTATATGCATTGAGATAAGCGCATGGGCTTAGTAAGTGCGATGAAAGGTCCTCTAATTGGAGAGGTTAAAATCCTTCCCCACGATGCTTCGCCGCGCTTCGTATTTCGCTATTTGCCTTCTTTATGTATGTATTGCGTCACATTTTGTGCATCAGGTCTGTTCCCGTTCGAACGCGTTTCCGAACGCTATACGAACGCGAACCTTCCGTTTCCCGTTCGAACGCGTTTTACAAACGCTACTCGAACGCGCATGCATTTTGTTTCATCAGGTCTGGATCCGTTCGAACAACGCGAACCTTCTGTTTTCCGTTCGAACGCGTTTACGAACGCTACTCGAACGCGCACGCATTTTGTTTCATCAGGTCTGGATCCGTTCGAACTCGTTACCAAACGCTACACGAACGCGAACCTTCTGTTTACCGTTCGAATGCGTTTACGAACGCTACACAAACGCGCACACACTGAACTAAGTCTGTCTCATCATATTTCATGCACAACTGCCTTTTGGGTGATCTCCCTTGCATTATGTAGCCAATCATATTATTTGTATTCCTGCTTTCACCCATTCGATGTGTTATTGGGATGATATTCAAGCATGATTAGGTTATTAGCATGTTATTTGGTTAATATGTTCATGAGATAGTACTCAAGCATGATTAGGTTGTTCTTAGTTTTCCCTATCATATGATTAAGAAATTTTCATGAGATTGCCATGTGATGTTGCATGTTGTGATGAACTTGTTGATGTATGCATGTGAATTTAGAAGCATGATACTCTTGGAAATAAGTGTTACTTAAACTTGATTAAATTACTACATAAATCCTTTCATTACAAGTGACATAAGTAAGGGACCATTCCGAACCCAACGGTTTGAGGTCTTCCCTTGCGAGGGGTGAGTGCGGCCTTAAATCTCATTTTCCCGGTTCACACCGGGTGGCGACTCCATCATTCTCCGGTTTAGTCCCCCGGGCTATTCCGTACTCCCGACCCGGGCCGCGAGCCCAGGACAGCATGCGTCGCCCAGTTTCTGTGTCTCACAACCACCATCAATATCTCTTCGCTGGCCTTACTTGATAAGAATGGCTAGCAATGATTCTGAACAAATGAGATGCATCGCAGCGAAGTACCAATTGTAGTGCTGAGCAAGAGCTGCGATGCATCTCATTTGTTCAGCACTACAATCGCAGCTCTTGCAGCTGTATATGAAGATAATGCATATGGTGGTGATTCAGGGAAGTTAGCTCTTTTATCAGAGGCTCTTCAGAGTGTTAGCTCTGAGATCGAGTATCGTTTGGTTTTTCCACCAATTTCTTCAGTATCTGATCCAAAAGATATTGTTCAAGGAGTTCTCAAAAAGGTACAAGACAAAGAATCTAGAGTTTTCGTTTTATTTCAAGCTTCATTACCTATGACCATACATTTGTTTAGAGAAGCAAATAAGTTGGGACTTCTGGGGAAGGACTCTGTGTGGATAGTTACAAACACCATTGCCAATTCATTAGACTCACTGAACACAACTGCCATCTCGTCTATGGAAGGCACCTTAGGAATCAAGAACTATTATTCTGAAAAGGGTAGTTCTTATAAGGAGTTTTCTGCCCAGTTCCGACGAAATTTCACAAGCGAATACCCTGATGAGGAAGATCTCTTTCAGCCAAGTATCCATGCTCTAAGAGCTCAAGATAGCATTAAAATCATTGCACAAGCCATGGGAAGATTGAATGATAGTAGTAGTAGTCCAAAAATGTTGTTAGGGCATATGTTATCCGGCGAGTTCTCAGGTTTGAGTGGACAAATTCGTTTTAGAGATGGTGAATTGTTGAAAAATGACACATTGATAATTGTGAACGTGGTTGGAATTATGAAGTACAAAGTGCTAGACTTTTGGTTGCCCAATTTCGGATTCTCGAACACCATTAATAATAAAGATGTTGGTGATCATCATCATACTGCAGAAGGTTTGGCAAGTCGAGTGATTTGGCCTGGGAACCCGATCAATCGAAACCCAAGAGGTTGGACCATGCCTACTAATAAGAAGCCGATGCGAATTGGAGTTCCAACTATGACTTTTTTTCAGAAGTTTGTATTGAGGGTTGATTCCATTGATGAAAACACAAATCAAAACCTTCAATATGATGGTTTCAGCATTGAACTTTTCCGTCTGGTTGTAGACCATTTGAATGAACATTTGAATTATGATCTATCTTATGAATTTGTGCAGCATGCTGGCCTTTATGACGATCTTATTTATGGTGTCTATAACAAGGTAATGACTTTTATTGGTTTTAAAGTTCTTCTTTATTTATAAATGAAAGAGTTTGACTTGGTCTTTTATGGAGACGCCTATAAGAAGATGATATAGGATCATTTACGAAGGTTTGAATTTTTTGTATAAATATCTCATTTCTGATAAGATTCATGGCTTGCCTTGTCGTTCAAATTCGGTGGGAAGACTTATGACGCCGCGGTGGGCGACTTGACAATTCTAGGGAATAGAACAAAATATGTCGAATTTACACAGCCATATGCTGAGTCAGGGATGTCAATGATAGTTCCAGCCAAGCAAGAAGAGTCAACATGGATGTTCATGAAGCCTTTCACTTTGGAATTGTGGATGGTGACTGCTGTCACCTTCATCTACACAATGCTCATCGTTTGG
Organism: Zanthoxylum bungeanum; assembly: GCA_019454045.1. Taxonomy (NCBI): domain Eukaryota; kingdom Viridiplantae; phylum Streptophyta; class Magnoliopsida; order Sapindales; family Rutaceae; genus Zanthoxylum; species Zanthoxylum bungeanum. The sequence goes on along the minus strand of SKCR01032747.1, from coordinate 27,903 downwards.
TTCTTGGAGCACCCATCCAATCCGGAATTTAGAGGCACATTCAAGGATCAGTTTAGCACTACACTTTGGTTCACCTTTTCTTCTCTCTTCTTTGCTCACAGTAAGTATCAAGGAAACTAAAAACTCTTTTTTTACATAACTTTGTTTTAATTTAACTATTATATGTAATATATACAAATTGTCCTATGTACGAAATAGAACTTTGTTTTAATTTAACTATTATATATAATATATACAAATTGTCTTGATGTAATAATATTTAGACGTGCACAACTCATCACATACAAACTATCCTGATTTGAAAATATTTGGATATACGAGACAATATATGTACTATATCAGGTCTAGTTTAAAAAGACGAGATAATACAGATACTATCTCGTACTTCTGAATATTATTACATAATGATGATTTGTATTTGGGGTGTGTGTGTATATATATATATAGAAAGTTATCATATATATATATAGAAAGTTATCTGGTATGAATTAATGAGTACTTGGATATCTGACATAATTCTGTGAGTCGATACCGCGCTACATGACAGTGTCACTCACCAATGTCTCATTTTGCAGAAGAGAAAATTCAAAGCAACCTTACTCGAGTGGTGGTTGTTTTGTGGCTGTTTGTTGTATTTATCTTGACCTCAAGTTACACTGCCAGTCTATCTTCACTACTCACAGTCCGAAGATTGGAGCCCAATGTTACAGATATTCAGTTTGTAAGGACTAACAATTTGAAAGTGGGTTGTGTCGATGATTCATTTGTAATAAGATTCCTGGAGAAAGTGCTTGACATCAAGGCACGGAATATTGTACCCATTGGCAACATTGAAGCCAATTACATAACAAAGTTTGAAAACAACAGCATAGATGCCCTATTTCTTGAACGTCCATATGAGAGACTTTTCCTCGACAAGTACTGCAAGAAATACACTACAATCAACACCTACAGATTCGGAGGCTTCGGCTTTGTGAGTGATATATTACACCTTTACACTTCATCATACTTAGTTTTCAAAATTGCATCACTCACATACATGCATTATGCAGGCATTTCCAAAAGGGTCTCCAATAGCCATTGATGTTTCCAGGGCCATTCTAGAGTTATCCGAGAACGGAAGGCTAAAAACATTGGAGGACAAGTGGTTTGTTCCGTCGCCCGAATGTTCCGAGGATGAAAGATATATTACGAGACCAGAGAACTTAACCCTGCACAGCTTCTCGGGACTCTACGTTGTATATGGTGCCACTTCTATCATTTGTTTTCTACTATTTGTTATTCGCTTGCTTTGGAATCAAGAAGAAAAATATGAAGGCAACATAGCTGCCTGGAACTTGGCAGCTAGACTTGCAAGATACTTGCATAATAGCCAAGGAATTAATACTCCAGGAAGAGTTGCGGCTTTAGATATAGCATCACGTGCTAATGGATCCAGATGGGAATATAAGTTGAGTCCTTCTCACCCTCCGGAGGATGTTCAGGTTTTCCCTCACGGTATTGTGGAAATGCATTAACCAACTTAATGATTAGAGTAAAATATGTGTAATCAAATTTGATGCTTACAAAATTAATTCTTTATGTATCAAAAATTTAAGTTAGTCAACCTATATATTTTTATATAATGAGAAGTGTGTTGGAGTTGGTATTCAGCGTGCCAATTTCTCATATATTTTCCTGTAAATACATGTATGAATTATATTTTGTTATGAATGAAATATGTAATTTCGTTGATATACTTTCTTTTAAAAGGTAAAAATATACAAGACCTAGGAATGATTAAATTATAACATAATTGCAAATGCGTCGTAATTGACACTGAGAAATGTTATAACAGTATCATTGTTGAACAGTTCCTGATCAAGGTTTACATTCCTGGTCTGTAAGTAAATCCGGGAGACTGGTACATGTCGTATATCAGAATATTGGATCCCAGTGGTTTATCTCAGTGAGCCATTGTGGGACACAGAAACTTGGGCGACGCATGCTGTCCCGGGCTCGCGGCCCGGTCGGGAGTACGGAATAGCCACGGGGGACTAAACCGGAGAATAATGGAGTCGCCACCCGGTGTGAACCGGGACAAAGATTTAAGGCCGCACTCACCCCTCGCAAGGGAAGACCTTAAACCGTTGGGTTCGGAATGGTCCCTTACTTATGCCACTTGTAATGAAAGGATTTATATAATAATTTAATCAGGCTTAAGTAACACTTATTTCTAAGAATATCATGCTTCTAAATTCACATACATACATCAACATGTTCATCTAAATTTATAAGTAACACATATTCGAATTTGCATACAGCCTATTTGCATGTAATCTATGTCTCAATTTGCATACATAAGGATTATCATATGGCAAACATACAAGTTAATGAACGCATTGGTGGACACAGAAGCGCAAACAAATAGCATTCTTACTAGCATTCATGTTAAGAAAAGATATTTAAGCGCATAACAGAAATAGACAACTAGAGAGGTAATACAAATGCATAACGTAAAAAAAGGTAACTATGTGCCAAGATGGACATGTCGTAATGTGACGCAAGAGGATCTGTTTACCGTGGGCGTTCGTGCAGCGTTCGAACGGTAAACAGAAGGTTCTCGTTCGAGTAGCGTTCGTAAACGCGTTCGAACGGAAATGAAACAGAATGCTCACGTTCGTATGGCGTTTGTGAAGCGTTCGAACGGAAATGAAACAGAATACTCACGTTCGTGTGGCGTTTGTGAACGCGTTCGAACAGAAATGAAACAGAATGCTCACGTTCGTATGGCGTTCGTGAACGCGTTCGAACAGAAATGAGACCTGATGCATGATAAGGCAAAATGCATGCGCGTTCGAGTTGCGTTCGTAAACGCGTTCGAACGGGAACAGACCTGATGCATGAAATGGGACGCAATACATAAATGGCAAATAGTACAATGCGAGGTGCGGCGAAGCATCGTGGTAAAGGATTTTAACCTCTTCAATTAGAGGACCTCTCATCGCACTTACTAAGCCCATGCGCTCGATCGCATCATACATACAAACATAAATACAATCATATCAAACTAAGTATGCCCGATTGGGCATATCTTACATCCAACCGAACACACATCAACCGGCGCGGCAAAGCATCGTGGTAAAGGGCTTTAACCCCTCCCCATAGGGGATATTTCATTCCACTTAATAAGCCCATGCGCTCGATCGCATCATGCATACAAACATAAAGACAATCATATCAAACTACGTATGCCCGATTGAACACAACTTACATCCAATCGAACACACATCAACCGGCGCGGCAAATCATCGTGGTAAAGGGCTTTAACCCCTCCCCATATGGGATCTTTCATTCCACTTACTAAGCCCATGCGCTTGATTGAACCATGCATAAAAACATAAAGACAATCATATCAAACTAAGTATGCCCGATTGAACACATCTTACATCCAACCGAACACACATCAACCGGCGCGGCAAAGCATCGTGGTAAAGGGCTTTAACCCCTCCCCATAGGGGATCTTTCATTCCACTTACTAAGCCCATGCGCTTGATTGAACCATGCATAAATAAGCAACATGCAGAATTCAAGTGACGAAAAATAAATAAACCAAAGCAACACAAAACAAAAGAGGGTGCCGTTTACTCAAGCGGTACGTGGAGTTGTATCCCAAGTACAGACCGCACTACCGTCCATTCGGATTCGGCTACGAAATTTACGTCTGGGTTTCCATCCTATATACCACAAGAGACGACACTCTTCCATTCATCCAATACCCACAACACACATCATACACAAACAAGGTTTAACAAATAAGTAAAATACAATCAAAATAAATAACAAAAATCAAATAAAGATGAGTGTGAAAAGTACCATCAGGTCTAACCTTTTAAATCACCTCTCGGATGTACGGCACACGGTCGTCGGAAGGGTGGATGCTCCGCAACTCTTTCGGTTCACTGGTTCACTGCTCTCGTTCGTTGTCTCACTGTTTGGAGTCGTCGTTCTCCGTCTTTTGCTGCTGCTTTTGACTCCGATTTGCTCCTATTTTGCTACTGTTTTGCTGCTGTATTTTAGTTACTGTTCTTGGGATGTTTTGGCTACTGTTTTGGGTGTGATTTTCGGTGGTGTTATGGTGTGGTTCAGGGGGCTGTTTTGATGAGGTAAAGGGGCTGTTCGGGATGTGTTTTGGTCAAGGCAATGAGGGTTCTTTGGTTTGTGATCTTTGATTATTGAGAGTGAGGGAGAGTTGTGTCAATAAGCTTTGGGTGTTTCTTGTGGGTGTTGTGATTTTCGTGTGAGTTGTGTGTATGATCTTGGGTGTTTCTTGTGTGAATGAGCTAGGGGAAAGAGGTTGGAAATTCTTTTCTTCTTTTTTTGTAATGGGCGTGCACTAGGGGAGGGGAATGTCTTGGAGAGGTGTTGTTTATATAGAGAATGGCTAGGGCTTCACCTTGTCTCACAAGGAAGGGATTTGGCATTAAAGGGAGGATTTGATGGGGGACAAATTTGGTTTAGATTAGGAATATAATATTTTTAATTGGTTATGATTGATTTTAATTAGGCATGACATCTTTTTAATTTAGTATGTGATTTTGTTTAGTTAGGAAGTTAATATATTTGATTTATCTTTATTAGGTATGATTATATTTTATGTTTTATTTAATTGGTAAATGATTTAATTATTTTATTTAATTCAATGTTTAATTTAATTAAATTGGGATGTGTTTTATGGGCTTGGTGGGCTAATTGGGCTTGGGTTGAGGTTAGCAGCAAAACCAGAATTACCGACACCGTTCGAACACCAATTCGAACGCTACACGAACATCCGCAATCTGCCTGACGTTCGAACGAAGTAACGAACGCAGCACTAACGAAGAGAGTGAACTTGTGAAATGAACTTGATGACGTACTCGCTCTGAATTTCCCCTTCCGACATCCGTTTCCCGTAATGTCCTTTGACTAAAAGATAGTGCCTCCAACTGAGGCTCATCATCGGGTTTCACATGCAAAAATGCAATGCCTACAGTCGCCCCCACTTTGATGGGACTTGTGCAGTGTGTGACAGTGACAATTCTATCAAAGTACATGCAATGCATTTTCACTTACCTGGCTCGCCAGCTGTCCGCTGGTTTGCCTGCTGTGTTGAGTTGAGTTGATCTGGTTGTACCATTTTCGGTATGCTAAACCCCATTTCCGTGGCGTTGCTGAAGTGATGTCTATCCATTTTTGAACTGTGCTCCATTTTTGGAGTGCCATTTTCGGCGAGATGAGATGATGGTCCATTTCGAACCGTGTTTCCATTCTTGGAGTGCCATTCTTGGCTTGTGATGCAATGGGCCTCAACCCTAGGACTCATCCCCAAAACTGATAGTGATGTGGGCATCGACCCTGGGACTCATCCCCAAAACTGATGCTGAAGTGGGCCTCGGCCCTAACTGCTACTGATATGGGCCTCGCCCCCAGACTGATACTGATGTGGGCCTCGACCCTCGGGATTCATTCCTAAAACTGATAGTGATGTGGGCCTCGACCCTGGGACTCATCCCCAAAACTGATGCTGAAGTGGGCCTCGACCATAACTGCTACTGATATGGGCCTCGCCCCCAGACTCATACTGATGTGGGCCTCGACCCTCGGGATTCATCCCAAACTGATACTGATGTGGGCCTCGACCCTCGGGATTCATTCCTAAAACTGATAGTGATGTGGGCCTCGACCCTGGGACTCATCCCCAAAACTGATGCTGAAGTGGGCCTCGGCCCTAACTGCTACTGATATGGGCCTCGCCCCTAGACTGACACTGATGTGGGCCTCGACCCTCGGGATTCATTCCAAACTGATACTGATGTGGGCCTCGACCCTCGGGATTCATTCCAAAATTCTGAGAGATTCATTCCTTGGATTCATCCCAAAATCTAAGAGATTCATTCCCTGGATTCGTCCCAAAATCTGAGAGATTCATTCCCTGGATTCGTTCCAAACTCTGAGAGATTCATTCCCTAGATCCATTCCAAATTCTGAGAGATTCATTCCCTGGATTCGTTCCAAATTCTGAGAGATTCATTCCCTGGATTCGTTCCAAACTCTGAGAGATTCATTCCCTTGATTCGTTCCTGAAACTGTACTGTTGCTGTTTCTGACTAGCTTGCCTTTGCTGCTTTTCTCTATTTCTTTCTTCGAAACCTGTTAATATAAAACAAAACAAACACAAAAAAGGATGCAAAATGTGTTACGTGTATGCATGCATGAATGTTCCTATCCCGTCGGGTCAGGTCTTCCGTCAATTCTCTTGGTGATTGCTTAGCCTTCTCTTCCTTAGGTAAAGTACTGCTTCAATCTGTATACATTGATTGGTTCTGTGAACTCATTCTCTTTCCAAGTCTAACATTTTTACTGCCTCTATTTCCCAATTTCTGAATGTCTATCTTATCCTCGTCCCGGAATAGGCGTTATGGCAAAGAACAAGAAGAAAACAAAAGGAGAAATTTGTCCAATAGTAACAAAAGGTGCCTCCACAGGTTGACATCCGATCCAACCTAGTAATAAGCAATCCGCCAAAAGCAACCAAAATATTCCTTGGTGAATCGGGCGAAAACTTGAACTACGCACATACATACTTTTAAAAAAAGGTAAAGCCAACAGACATATAAAAACGGGTGCTATTGCGGCTACACCTCCCGATTTGTCAGGTATACTACGAAGAATGGCATGGATCGGTAGGAAATACCATTCCGGCACAATATGAGGCGGGGTGGACATCGGATTAGCAGGTATATAATTGTCGGGATGCCCCAAAACATTAGGAGCATAAAAAATCCAAATGGAAAAAAAGATAGCAAAAGCTACCCAACCTACTAGATCCTTTACATAAAAATAAGGGTAAAAAGCAATTTTATCCATCTCTGAATGTACACCCAATGGATTATTTGATCCATATTGATGTAATGCGGCCAGATGAAGAAGACTGGCGCCTACTAAAAGAAAGGGGAGTAAATGATGAAGACTAAAAAAACGATTTAAGGTGGCATTGTCCACGGAGAAACCACCCCAAATGCTTGCTTCTTTTGAGGATTCCCTACGTTCTGAGTATCATAGTACCAAGATTGAATGCTTTTGTCACATGCACTCATGTTGCAAGTTGAGAAGTTGAGATTCAGGCAAGTAAGCGAAGTGAACTTCTTTATTATTGTCGAGAAAAAGGTTCGAACAAGAAAACAAAATCAATGTCTTTATTAAAAATGCAAGATAAACTTGGAGAAACAGCAGTGTCTTCTTCCTCAACCTCTGGTTCTTCGTTGTTATTATCCCTTATCCCCATGTGAGAAGCTTAGTGGTTGAGGGTTTGGAGGACAAAGGTTTCAGGCAAGCCAAAGTTGATCATGGTGGTGGGACGGAGTGGTAATTTGGTAGATGATTCATGTGTGTGCTGGGTTGCTCTCTTTCTGGGTCAGGTATTTTGTGGGTGTCAATCAGGTCTTGGATCTCATGCCTAAGGCGGGGGCAGTTGTCAGTTTCGTGACCCTTTTGCTGGTGAAAATAACAGAATAAGTTCAAGTCAAGGTAGTGCGACACATGGCTGGGGAGTGGTTTAGGTTCCAAGGGTTTCAGGAGTCCTTGCATCTTCAATTTCTCAAACACCTTTGATAGAGGTCTACCCAAGTTGGAGAAACGTCTGTTCCTGATGGCAGTGACCTCAGCACTGGAAGACTTGGCTTCAGGATGTCCCCCAAAATTCCTTCTATTCTGGCCATAAAACTTCCGTTTTCCGCCTCCTCTTCTTCAATGTCCATGACAGTTTCCCTCAACTGTCGGAAATCAGCAATCATGGAGGTCATCCTCCTCAACTTGCTATAGATCGAAGGCTTAGTGCCATTGATGATCACTTTAATCTGGTCCTCCTCAGAGGGCCGAGTCTGAGCGGTCTACATACTCCTTGAAACTTTCCTCTGGCTTCTGCTTAGTGTTCTCCAAATCACGGAGTGACAAGTCAATCTCTAAGTCTGTAACATACTGCTTCAGAAAAGCATCAGCTAGTTCCTTCCAATCTTCCTTAACCTTCTTCTTAAGGCTATGATACCAAACCACAGGTGCCCCCTCGAGTGACATCCCAAACATCTTTTGGACTTGGTGCTGTGATAGGCCCATTGAACTCATGACTGAGACATATTGCTGTAGATGGACCCTCGGGTCTCCGTTCCCATTAAACTTGGCCATGTCGGGCATTTTAAACTGAGCTGGCAGCTATTCTCCGAAGGTCATTGCCTCATAATCTAGCAAATCCTCGTTATTACCCCTCATTTTTCGGGTAACTGTTTCAACATGATCCCGGAGCTTCTGAAAGTCTGCCTGAGACCCAGATACTCTGCCTGCTGCATACTCTGCCATATCATCATCAAAAGTGGGGATATCATCCCCCAACCCATTCGAAGGCTCATCACGCCTCACATTCTCAAAATTTCCCCCAGCACGGGGCACAACCATATTTGTCATGGCAGCAGTCAAGGCTTGCAACTGTTCAGTAATCTTGGCGAAACCATTTTCCAACTGATCTATCCGGGATACCTCAATATCTGATTCACTCATGTCTGTTCTCAATATTTTGGTGAGTCTTCCCTTTTTTCTAACCCAACGGGAATCTATGATGGCTTTCAGAACACAAGGGTTAACATGATGTATGTATGCATGGGGTGCATGAGATGCATGTAACATATATAACATACTAAATCAACTAAAATTTTCAAACAAGTCGGCCCATTATCATTTTAGAAGCTTTTGGACTAACTGTCATAGGAATGAACTCGTCCCAGTTTAAATGGCCCAACGAGTTCACATCTCATGACAAATGGTCCAAATGGATCCAAACGATGATGTTCCCAAGCACAAGCATAAAAGAAAGATAATGCAAACATAGAGTAATAATTTCTACATAATGGCCCATCAACATTTCAGAAGCTTTGGCCCAATGGTCAAAAGGTACGAACTTGCCCCAATTTAAATGGCCCAGCAAGTCCGCATTTCTGAAAATGGTCCAACTGCATCCAAATGAGGATGGTCCACAAGCACATACTCAAGGAAATAATTGTTACTTTAACCATACAACCCCGGTCTATGGGTGGGTTCACAAGAGTATAGACAAAGGCTCTCATCGGCGAAGGATGGCCCACAACTAGGTCTCCCCAATCAAGGGTTCGAGCAACCAAGTGAGCGCACCCTTTTTTATACACTAAGGTATGTGCCAATTAGCTATGGTGTGTGACAGACTGTCAAATGGATTTCCCGTTGTAGATTCCCCAGAGGGAAGGTGGAGCGAGACTCACTTAAATACCAAAGCCTCTTAGGCTCTTATCGCTTGGTGTCAGGAATAAACAACGAGTCCTCCAAATTAGTCCATCACAATAGGCTACGAGTAGATGGCTATCTAGGTGCCTTCACAGCTTTTCCTTCTAGAAAGGTAGTGAATGAAGGAAGACACCAAACCATTACCTAGCCTCAAAATGCCTTTGATTAAACCCTCACTTTATCCACTATAGACACGGTCAATTAAAACATAAATCCAAACATCACAAGACAATATTTTGGGGCCGATTCTCTATCCCCAGTGGAGTCGCCAGACTGTGGGACACAGAAACTTGGGCGACGCATGCTGTCCCGGGCTCGCAGCCCGGTCGAGAGTACGGAATAGCCACGGGGGACTAAACCGGAGAATAATGTAGTCGCCACCCGGTGTGAACCGGGACAAAGATTTAAGGCCGCACTCACCCCTCGCAAGGGAAGACCTTAAACCGTTGGGTTCGGAATGGTCCCTTACTTATGCCACTTGTAATGAAAGGATTTATATAATAATTTAATCAGGCTTAAGTAACACTTATTTCTAAGAATATCATGCTTCTAAATTCACATACATACATCAACAAGTTCATCTAAATTTATATGTAACACATATTCGAATTTGCATACAGCCTATTTGCATGTAATCTATGTCTCAATTTGCATACATAAGGATTATCATACGGCAAACATACAAGTTAATGAACGCATTGGTGGACACAGAAGCGCAAACAAATAGCATTCTTACTAGCATTCATATTAAGAAAAGATATTTAAGCGCATAACAGAAATAGACAACTAGAGAGGTAATACAAATGTATAACGTAAAAAAGGGTAACTATGTGCTAAGATGGACATGTCGTAATGTGACGCAAGAGGATCTGTTTACCATGGGCGTTTGTGCAGCGTTCGTAGACGCGTTCGAACGGTAAACAGAAGGTTCTTGTTCGAGTAGCGTTCGAAAACACGTTCGAACGGAAATGAAACAGAATGCTCACGTTCGTATGGCGTTTGTGAACGCGTTCGAACGGAGATGAAACAAAATACTCACGTTCGTGTGGCGTTTATGAACGCGTTCGAACAGATTTGAAACAGAATGCTCATGTTCGTATGGCGTTCGTGAACGTGTTCGAACAGAAATGAGACCTGATGCATGATAAGGCAAAATGCATGCGCGTTCGAGTTGCGTTCGTAAACGCGTTCGAACGGGAACAGACCTGATGCATGAAATGAGACGCAATACATAAATGGCAAATAGTACAATGCGAGGCGCGTCGAAGCATCGTGGTAAAGGATTTTAACCTCTTCAATTAGAGGACCTCTCATCGCACTTACTAAGCCCATGCGCTCGATCGCATCATACATACAAACATAAAGACAATCATATCAAACTAAGTATGCCCGATTGGGCATATCTTACATCCAACCGAACACACATCAACCGGCGCGGCAAAGCATCGTGGTAAATGGATTTAACCCCTCCGCATATGGGATCTTTCATTCCACTTACTAAGCCCATGCGCTCGATCGCATCATGCATACAAACATAAAGACAATCATATCAAACTAAGTATGCCCGATTGAACACATCTTACATCCAACCGAACACACATCAACCGACGCGGCAAATCATCGTGGTAAAGGGCTTTAACCCCTCCCCATAGGGGATCTTTCATTCCACTTACTAAGCCCATGCGCTTGATTGAACCATGCATAAAAACATAAAGACAATCATATCAAACTAAGTATGCCCGATTGAACACATCTTACATCCAACCGAACACACATCAACCGGCGCGACAAAGCATCGTGGTAAAAGGCTTTAACCCCTCCCCATAGGGGATCTTTCATTCCACTTACTAAGCCCATGCGCTTGATTGAACCATGCATAAATAAGCAACATGCAGAATTCAAGTGACGAAAAATAAATAAACCAAAGCAACACAAAACAAAAGAGGGTGCCGTTTACTCAAGCGGTACGTGGAGTTGTATCCCAAGTACAGACCGCACTACCGTCCATTCGGATTCGGCTACGGAATTTACGTCTGGGTTTCCATCCTATATACCACAAGAGACGACACTCTTCCATTCATCCAATACCCACAACACACATCATACACAAACAAGGTTTAACAAATAAGTAAAATACAATCAAAATAAATAACAAAAATCAAATAAAGATGAGTGTGAAAAGTACCCTCAGTTCTAACCTTTTAAATCACCTCTCGGATGTACGGCACACGATCGTCGGAAGGGTGGATTCTCCGCAACTCTTTCGGTTCACTGGTTCACTGCTCTCGTCCGTTGTCTCACTGTTTGGAGTCGTCGTTCTCCTTCTTTTGCTGCTGCTTTTGACTATGATTTGCTCCTGTTTTGCTACTGTTTTGCTGCTGTATTTTAGTTACTGTTCTTGGGATGTTTTGGCTACTGTTTTGGGTGTGATTTTCGATGGTGTTATGGTGTGGTTCGGGGGCTGTTTTGATGAGGTAAAGGGGTTGTTCGGGATGTGTTTTGGTCAAGGCAATGAGGGTTCTTTGGTTTGTGATCTTTGATTATTCAGAGTGAGAGAGAGTTGTGTCAATAAGCTTTGGGTGTTTCTTGTGGGTGTTGTGATTTTCGTGTGAGTTGTGTGTATGATCTTGGGTGTTTCTTGTGTGAATGAGCTAGGGGAAAGAGGTTGGAAATTCTTTTCTTCTTTTTTTTGTAATGGGCGTGCACTAGGGGAGGGGAATGCCTTGGAGAGGTGTTGTTTATATAGAGAATGGCTAGGGCTTCACCTTGTCTCACAAGGAAGAATTTGGCATTAAAGGGAGGATTTGATGGGGGGGCAAATTTGGTTTAGATTAGGAATATAATATTTTTAATTGGTTATGATTGATTTTAATTAGGCATGACATCTTTTTAATTTAGTATGTGATTTTGTTTAGTTAGGAAGTTAATATATTTGATTTATCTTTATTAGGTATGATTATATTTTATGTTTTATTTAATTGGTAAATGATTTAATTATTTTATTTAATTCAATGTTTAATTTAATTAAATTGGGATGTGTTTTATGGGCTTGGTGGGATAATTGGGCTTGGGTTGAGGCTAGCAGCAAAACCAGAATTACCGACACCGTTCGAACGCCAATTCAAACGCTACACGAACGTCCGCAATCTGCCTGACGTTCGAACGAAGTAACGAACGCAGCACTAACGAAGACAGTGAACTTGTGAAATGAACTTGATGACGTACTCGCTCTGAATTTCCCCTTCCGACATCCGTTTCCCGTAATGTCCTTTGACTAAAAGATAGTGCCTCCAACTGAGGTTCATCATCGGGTTTCACATGCAAAAATGCAATGCCTACAGCCATAAGTCTGAGGAGACTCATATAGACATGCAGGTGTTCATAGCGGATGAGCACTGAACGACTTACATAAGATTTCTAATAGATGGTACGCTTGCTTCAATATGAATCTTCTCGAGTTGAGTACCATAATGATCATTGGACTTGAGATACCATGATGTATATATGAGTTATTCTTCGCACTTTGATGACAGTCACGTCTCTGACCTTTTAGGTTAGATCTCCGTCTGTTCATAAGTTAAGGGAAATAATAACCCATATTCAGATAGGATCCGTCAGTTGTACATACATGATTTAAGTGTCCACTTCATGAGCTGTGATTTGTCAAATCCATGATCATGGTACACTCGGAAATGAGTTCTGAGTATTATTGAGAAATCGAAGATCTATACGTCGACGCAATTATACCTTATGAGAGTTGACGATAATATCTATGTCTCTGGTATTTATCCAGACACCTATGATCGAATGATTATACATATGCGAAGATCTCTACTTATATAGTTCAGTGAGAATATCTCTTGTCGTCATAAGATGTACTTTTAGTTTTTCCATCTCTTGAATATGGGTTCTATTTGATAGAAGCTTGTTGGAAAGAAAGATTGCATGTGTAGTGAAAATTAAAGCTTAATAACTGTTATTATGGTTTGATTTTGTTAAAGAATTTCTAGTTGCAATTCTAGAGTTTTTATGTCACTTTATGAAAACCTAGATTTGTTCTTATGTATTTTTTGATTGTGGTGAGACACTTGGGATGTTGGAAAGTTTGGATTAAAGCTTGATTGTAAGTTGATTTTAGTGTTATTTAGTTAATTGATTAATTAAATTTTTTAGGGTTTATGCCGTACACTAAAATTGGGGCTTTTCATTTCATAGATGTAGTTAAGTATACTAGATATATACTAATCATTTTGGTTGTGTTTTGGAAACACTTAAATGTGTAATTGACACTTTTGGACTAAAATGAAAAAAATATAAAAGTTTACAATTTAAGCCTATTTTCGACCAATGGTATTTTCGACAATTCCAAAACTGGTTTTTGGGATTCAATATTAAAATAAATTGTACGTTTTTTAATAATCTAAAGAAATATTTTTTAAATTAGAAAATTTTGAATTTTCACGCTTTGCTGCGATACCCGAAAATTTTACAGACTAGGAGATGGATTTGAGGATTGTCCTTGAATCCGAAAGGTTATGGTATGTCCTGAAGGCACTAATATTTGTTGCTATACCACCTGAGTCCACACCTGAGAAGCACCAGACCTTCCAGAAATATAAGGATAATGACCTAAAAGTTAGATCATACATCATTGGTTCGTTGACTCATGAGATGAAAAAGCAATATATTGATATGCCTGATATGTATAGCATAATCACTCGGCTGAGAGAGCTTTTCATGAATCAAGAACAAGTCATAATTCATAAAGTGGCGGTGGAACTATTTCACTCCAGACTGGATGAGGTTAACTAGTCAGCCCGTATGTGCCTCATTTGATTGATCTGATCGAACAGTTGAGGAAGTTCAACCAAGTCCCAGACTTGATTTTCATGTATAGAATCCATCTCGGACTTCATGGCTTCCTATTTATAGTTAATCGAATCTGTTTCCTCCAAGAGGATAACATCAATGTTCACATCAAAAGTTAAAAACAGTCTTTCATGAGGCTTTGATATTCTATTCGAACGTAGAACCTGTGTTTTAGAAACTTCACCTAGTTGGATTTTTGATTCCATCTCAGATTCCTCAATTTCAGGATCAAACTCATCGAGTTCAATCTTTCTACAATTCCCATATTTTCTCAAATATTCCTTTTAAAGAAAATTTGTTGCTCAGAAACTTAGAATTGATATCCCAAAGAATTTTCAGGATATCCAACGAAACTATATTTATACCCCATGGGTGCTAGTTTATCCTGCTGCGTGACTCTAACGAACACGGGATAACCTCAAATCTTTAAATATCTAAGATTTTGATTTCTACCGTACCATATATGATATGAGGTCTTAGAAACAGCTTTCGATGGAACTTTGTTAAGTATGTGGGTAGTAGTAAGTAAAGCATAACCCCAAAGGTAATATGGAAGATCGGTATAGATCATCATAGATCGCACCATATCCAATAAAATACGATTTCTCTGTTCAGACACACCACTGTGTTGAGGAGTTCCTGGCGAGAATCCCATTCTCCCTTGAATAACTTCTTAATTCATTGCTTATGAATTCACTGTCTCGATCTGATCGAAGACACTTGATGAATTTCTCGGTTTGTTTTTTTATTTCGTTTTAGAATATTCTGAACTTTTCAAATATTTCTAATTTATGTCTTATCATATAAACATATCCATATCTTGACTTATCATCCATGAATGTCACGAAGTATTTTGAACTATCATTAGTGTCATGATTTAATGAACCATACATATCACTATGTACTAGTTCCAATAAAGCTTCAGTATGGTGTCCCACACCAAAAATGAAGCCTTTGTCATTTTCCCTTGGATACATGACTCACAAATCGAATAAGGATCTAAGGTAAGATCTTCAATCATACCATTCTTAACCAATTTTGATAGGCGTCTAACACCTATGTAGCCTAATCTCATATGCCATAATTCAGTGTTATTTAATTTAGATCTTTTACTCGTATTTTCATCTACATTAAATACATCTCTATATGTTTCCAAAATATAATGACCGTTAGATAAAGAACAATCACATATCAAATAGTTGTCTTTATCATATAACCATAAAGCATCATCTTTAATGTTTATTTTATATCTCTCTTTATCCAATATCGGTAATGATATTATTTGTCTGATAAGGGATGGTACATAATAACTGACATGATCCAGGCCGACAACAAACCAAATGACGCATTACAAGTTCCAGAAGGGCCAATTACGAGGCAGAGGACCAAAAGACTCAGAGAAGCAATGGTGGGATTAGTTCAGAGTTTTATGGCCGACTGCAACAAACAAATAGAGATGCATGTGGGCTTCGATGGAAAGGGCCCAAAACCATTTCACTTGGCCCAAATCAGTTTAGAGTAAAGCTTCATAGGCATTTGAAGACTTAAAGACTTGATATTTGTGTAATTTCGTTTTTAGGGTCATTGTGGTCTTTTTGCCTTTAGGGTTTCTTTTGTAACACTATTTAAACTTACTTTCTTCTTCATTTGAAGGCAATCAACGAATTTGTAAACTCAAAAAGCTTAAAGCTTTGGCTATGGCCAAATTCTTGTAAGGGAGGAATTCCCCTTTTCAAGTTTGAATCGACTTATCTAAGTTTAGCAAACTTAGTGGCGTCTCCATTTGCTAGCAAAACACTACAAGGATTCATCTTAAAGGTTCTCAAGGGCGAGTTCTTTGTGGGTCTTCTTTGTGGCCTTGGAAGGGTTTTGTTTCTACAAAAATCAAATTCGCGGTTCTTGGGGTTCTGTCCGTTGCTTGGGGTTTGCTTGGATTTCGAATCCAAGTGGGTTTCTTGTCAATAACAGTCATGTAAAAATAATTTACACCGTTCCTATATCCTTGACATCTAATGTCTCACCATTCTTAACTCTAAGCTAGATCTCTAATTTGTTCAGCCTTTTTTAACCCTCATGACCTACATGGAGTTGAAAATATGAGTGGGACTGTCAGTTTCTAACACCATCCATAATTTACATATAAGGCTAATGAGATGTCAATAAGCTACATGTGGTCTTGTAGCTTTTTGCTTCTTGGAGTTTCTCTTTAATATTTTTTTCTTTCCAATTTTGATTTCTTCGACTTTCTAGAAGTCTTTAAAGAGCTTGTTTCACCATGAAGGTACAAAGTGGGATTGCCTTTATTCAAATCATGCTCTGCTATATGTAACATGTTATGAAGTTCTTCATAACTGTCTTGCATCGAATGCATATGAAAGTTTAACACAAAGCCAACGTAAGTACTTGGCAAAGAAGATAGAATCAAATTTTAGCCTAATCGTTCATCCATCATAATGCCTTGTCTTTCCAAATATCGGATCTGGTATATTATATTCAAAACAAGAATGATGACCGCTTCTCTATCCTTGAGAGTAACATAGAACAATTCCTTAGACCTCCGATATATTTCAATTTCTTGATTTGCTTCGAACAACTCTTTGTGTGTTCTCATAATGCTTCAAGCATCAGTACCTCTACGTACTGTATTAGCAAATATGGAACCATCGATCCTAAAATATAGGATTTCACCTTTAGGTTATCATCATTCCATTTTTCAAAAGTCTCTTGCTCTTGGCCTTCATAAACTCATTAGGTAGACCTCCAAAGTCAATCACATTCATGTGACTTCTAAGTTTGGTCCAGAACCGTTTATTATCCTCACAATAAAGACGATATTAGATTAAAACATGTTCTAAGTGTATATTTGTCAATGTGCACTAATTAGCTTCGTAAGTACACCATCACAATAATGACGGTATTGGGTGACTATTGTTGGAGTTGGTACTTCGAGCGCCAATCTGAATAATGTATTGTACATTATATTTTATTATTTATTAAAAATATAACTATATTTTCATTTCAAACCTTATTAATGGTAATGTCATTATGTATATTAGATTGATATATAAATATGCTAAGAATGATATCGACCTTAGAGTAGTCATATAGTAATACTGGACACTGGGTGGTCTGATATTAGGATAGTATTATTATTATAAACTATTCTTAAAAGTAAATATTCCTAGTTGTTGGTTTTGGAATACGGTCAAATTACTATAACCTAGAAGACTAGCACATATTGTATACTGAAATTGGAGTTCCAATGGTTTAACCTGATGTACCATGAGCTTTGGAAGCTCATATAGACGTGTATGCATTTGTTGGAACGAATACTTAATGACTCACAAGTGATTCCTAATAGTTTTAGGTACACACCACCGTTAATACGAATATCCACGAGTCAAGTAGCATATGTGATCTCTGGCTTCTAGATGTTCGTTGGGTGTGGACCGATGCACTTGTTAATTAAATACGTATCAAGATAGGATCTGTCGGTCCGTATGTGTACCATGAATGGTTCAGGTATCCATGTAAGAAAGTCATGATTCTTAAAATTTTTGCCAAAGTCGATCACCTAGGGTGGATCGCATATATTAGAAATGATTTCTGATTTGTTGTAAGGAATCTTGGACATGTCGATATGAGATGTGCACCTTGAAACTTGACGGTGTATTCTATATTTTCTAAGCACAACTCAGATAGCCTACGATAAAGAGATAGTTAAACATATGTGATGACATTGACTTGTACAGTTCAGAAAGGTCGTTGTAATTTGATTTAAATAAATATTTATTTATATCTAGAATATATATATATATATATACATATACATATATATATATATATTATAACATGTGTTGTGGTTGGTTTTGAAATTGGGTGATTTAAAAATGTGTTTAAGAGTTTTTAAAATTAAAAAAAAAATTAAATGAACACCCAGCCCGATCCTAGGGGTTCCACATCCACCCCAACAACTACCCCAACTCATCAGACTACATCTAATATTTTACTGGAGCGACCTAAGTTCGGGCCACTTATACCTTCACAATAATGATGGTATTGGGCATAAGCAATAAAAACTCATTCATCTTCGTATTGACAAGACAGATCATCCTATAATGTTCCAACATTATTAATATTATTACTTAAAATAAAGTAAACACCTAATCACAGGAGATTTATGAAAATCAAGTCATAAACATGCTTGGGTCAAAATAAAATTTTCAATTTAAAATATGTAATGCATATCCAATATGACTTATGCATAAGTAAATTAAAATTATAGAGGCATAGATTCAAATACATGTCAAACATGTAACATATGACTTGTGCATTTGTCAGAGTTAGCATACAATTGTTCTTTTCGTAAAACATCAAGTACATGCTTCAAATGCATCACATGCTCATCTACTGTTTTACTGTAAACTAAGATGTCATCAAAATAAACCACAACAAACTTACCTAAAAATGCACGCATAACATGATTCATCAATCTCATAAATGTGCTAGGTGCGTTTGAAAGACCAAATGGCATAACTAACCATTCATACAAGCCATACTTAGTCTTAAATGCAGTTTTCCACTCATCTCCCTCTCTCATGCGAATTTGATGGTATCCACTCTTCAAATCAATCTTACTAAAAATTTTGGAACCATGCAATTCATCCAACATGTCATCTAGTCTAGGAATGGGGTGACGATACTTTACCGTAATATTGTTGATAGCTCGACAGTCAACGCACATACGCCACGTCCCATCTTTCTTAGGAACTAGAAGCACTGGTACTGCACAAGGACTCATGCTTTCCCTTACATACCCCTTGTCCATCAACTCTGTACTTGCCTTTGTAGCTCCTTTGTCTCATCGGGATTACTCCTATAAGCCGGTCTGTTAGGAATGACTGCTCCAGGTATGAAGTCTATCTGGTGCTCAATACCTCTAATGGGTGGAAGCCCACTAGGTATGTCATCTGTCAGTACGTCACTGTAATCCTGCAAAAGAGATGAGATAGACACAGGAAGCAAATGGTCAGAGTTAGTAAAATAAATATGAGGCTCCTTGTAGACTAACAATAGCATGAGCTTGCTAGCCTTGAATGCTTTTCTCGCTTCGCCCTCACCCATATAGAAACTCTTTTTAACTCTCCCTTTTGTTTCCCTCTCACGTTCACTCACACTTCCCTTGGGAACTCCCACGGCCCTGGCCTTATTTTTCTCACCAGATACATCACTCTCACTAGTCTCACCCAAGGTGGTGTTTCCCTTCGCTCTCTCTTTGTCACGCTCAAGTTGCAACTTAACCTGATCTTCATGGACTTGTGTAGGTGTAAGTGGGTATAATGTAATGGGTTTTCCCTTATGCTGAAAAGAGTACTTGTTCTTGAACCCATCATGAATAACCTTCTTATCAAACTGCCACGGCCTGCCCAAAAGAATATGCCCAGCATGCATCGGTATCACATCACATAGGACATCATCTGTGTATGGCCCAATGGTAAAGCTCAATAATACCTGCTTTGTCACACTTATTTCCCCACAATCATTTAACCACTGCAACTTGTAAGGCTTCGGGTGTCTCAAGCAACTCAACCCCAATCGCTCAATCAAAGCTGTGCTAGCAACATTAGTACAACTGCCCCCATCTATGATCATACTACATCCCTTGCCATTCACACGGCACCTAGTATGGAATATGTTCTCTCTCTGCTGCACACTCTCATCCTCGACAACATGAGCACTCAAAGCACGCTTGACAACTAAGGATAAGTTATCCAGCGGATATGTAGCTCCCTCATGGTCACTAGCATCCTCCAACTCTGGCATCTCCTCCTCGACCTCACTATCAGTAGAGTACACCTCTCCACTCTTTTTATCAATCACTAAGGTACGCCTATTGGGACATTGTGAAGCATAGTGCCCCATGCCCAAACACTTGAAACACTTGACATCCTTAGTTCTAGCAGCTGCACCCTCAGGTTTTGGTCTAGTTTTGCTCGGTTCTGCAGCTTCTTTACCCTTGGCACTAGGTTCGGCCCTAGGCTTATTAAAGCCTCCACTGAACTCGCCTCTAGGCTTGTCAAAGCCTTCATCTCGCTTCTCATTTGGAACCCATTTTCCCTTCCATGCAGAAGTAGCCTGAGTACCAAATCTGGATGTTGACCTTTTCTTGAGTTGCCTTTCTACCTTGATAGCCATGTGAAGCATATCCTCCAAATCAACATAATGATGCAACTCCACCATGTTTGCAATCTCTCTATTCAAGCCCCCTAGAAACCGTGCCATAGTAGCTTCTGCATCCTCAACTACATTTGCCCTGATCATGGCAACTTCCATCTCTGTGTAATAGTCCTCAACACTTTTGGTCCCCTGATACAGATGTTGTAGTTTCTGATACAACTCCCTATAGTAATGGCTGGGTATAAATCTCTTTCTCATGAGACCTCTAAGTTCTGCCCATGTCTGAACCGGTCTCTCATAATTTCTCCTCCATGTAGAGACAATCTGATCCCACCAAATCATAGCATAATCGGTAAACTCAATTGCTGCCAGATTGATCTTCTTCTCGTCTGAGTAGTGATGACAACTGAAAATCAATTCTATTTTCTTTTCCCATTCTAAATAAGCTTCAGGATCATTCTTGCCGTGGAATGTTGGTATCTTGATCTTGATGCTACCTAGATCACCATCTACATCTCTTCGCCTACCATATCCTCTCTGATCATAATCCTCTCTTCTGGCATCAAATGCACCTCTATCATCAAAATGTCTATCCCTCCTATCATTCCTCCTATCAAACCTCCTATTAGGCCTCCTATCATGCCTAGGCTGAAATCTCTCCTCCACATCATCAAAACCATCAGGATCATCAAACTCATTTTCAGCTTCCTCTTCATCTGGTGGTACATACTGTGGTGGTACTCGGCGAGGTGGCACATTGTGAGGTGGTGGTACATTCTGAGGTGGTGGTACTCTGGGACCGCTACCAGTTTGAATACTCTCTACACTCTTGGACAATCTCTCCAAAGCAGTATTCATGTTCTCCATCATATCTGTAAATTTTCTATCCAAAGCCTCAAGCTTTTCATCAATAGTTAGACCTGCCATCTCAACACTAAACAAACAGATTAGAAATAACAAGAAAGTAAAGCAAATATGTAAATCCTCACAATCTCACGTGTTTACACTCGAATGATATCACTCTACTCGTGTTTGCACTCTATTGGCTTTTACCCGATACTGTGCTCACAATCACTGCCTTTTACCACTCTTGAGTTCTTCCTCAATTCAAATATGAATCACACTCAATCCAAGAATACAAAACCAAGCGTAGTCCTCAAGCTAGCATGGAACACAAAGGTCTAATAATATATATGGGACTGGTGGAAACAAAATACGAACAGGAATAGCAACGAAGAAGACTCAATCAATAATACTTAAACTAGAGTATTTGGAATAAAGAAGTGAACAATTAGCACAATGGAAAAAAAAATAAGCATGCAAATTCACGGTCGTATGCAATTCGGGAGAAAATTTGGCACCTCTATAAAAATTTTGATGGAATACCCTCCACGGGCACCTAAATGATAATATGGAACAAACTAGATTCAACCAAAAAAATCACTTTTTTTACTCTTCTTTTTTTTTTTTTTTTTTTGATAACGTCACATGCTAAATGTGGTTATGATTTCAGAGGCTGATTTAGGTTCTGATTTCAGAGGCTGGTTTTCAAAGCCTGATTTCAGAGTCTGATGATGGTCTGAATCCAGGGTCTGAATTCAGAGGTTGTTGGTCAGTGTCTGATTTCAGAGTCGAATAAGGGTCTGATTTCAGGGTCTGAATTCAGAGGCTAATTTCCAGAGGTTACTGGTTAGGGTCTGATTTCAGTGGCTATTGGTCTAGGTCTGATTTCAGAGGTTACTGGTCTGGGTCTGATTTCAGAAGCTAAGATTTCAGGGTCTGATTTCAGACTTCACTTAGTTTTTCAGGGTCTGATTTCACACTTCACTAGGGTTTAGAAACAAAACACACAGCCGCCAAGAACATGCTTATTTCTTAAACATATGCTAAAGAACAGAATGACTATGACGAACTGATAGGAAGAACAGAACAGAAGCCCAAAACTGGAAAAGTGATGAAGATGAACTGATATGCAACTGGAATGAACTGATATGCAGAACACACCAAAAACAGATCCAGAAATAAACAAAACAAAAACAGAATCAAGATCCAACAAGGACTGAAACGAAAATAACAAAGAACAAACACACCAAAAACAGATCCAGAAATAAACAAAACAAAAAAACAGAAACAAGATCCAACAAGAACTGAAACGAAAATAACAAAGAACAAGAGAAAAACAGAATCAAACAAAAGGAAAGATAGAAAAATCAGACCTTGGAACCCTGAGCTCTAGATACCAAATGACAAGAAACCCACTTGGATTCGAAATCCAAGCAAACCCCAAGCAACGGACAGAACCCCAAGAACCGCGAATATGATTTTGTAGAAACAAAACCCTTCCAAGGCCACAAAGAAGACCCACAAAGAACTTGCCCTTGAGAACCTTTAAGATGAATCCTTGTAGTGTTTTGCTAGCAATGGAGACGCCACTAAGTTTGCCAAAACTTAGATAAGTCGATTCAAACTTGAAAAGGGGAATCCCTCCCTTACAATAATTCGGCCATAGCCAAAGCTTTAAGCTTTTGAGTTTACAAATTCGTTGGTTACCTTCAAATGAAGAAGAAAGTAAGTTTAAATAGTGTTACAAAAGAAATCCTAAAGGCAAAAAGACAATAATGCCCCTAAAAACGAAATTACACAAATATCAAGTCTTTAAGTCTTTAAAAGCCTAAAAACCTTTATTCTAAACTGATTTGGGCCAAGTGAAATGGCTTTGGGCCCTTTCCATCGAAGCCCACATGCGCCTCTATTTGTTGGTTGCAGCTGGCCATAAAACTCTGAACTAATCCCGCCATTGCTTCTCTGAGTCTTTTGGTCCTCTGCCTCGTAATTGGCCCTTCTGGTACTTGTAATGCGTCATTTGGTTTGTTGTCTGCCTGGATCATGTCAGACCTGCTCTGATACCATTCTGTTGGGGAAGTTATAGAACCCCTGGAGTCGGATCGATGTCCTATGCAGTGAAAGTGGATCAAACCCGTAGATATCAAACATTGGTGTATTTTTAAATTATTTTATGGATTACTATATTCCGTTACGCGTCCTTAGAAAAAATCAAGGCCGAATTAGAGTTTGGGAACTCCGAAATAGAGAAAATAAAGTTTTAGTGCTCATGGAAGCAGCTCTCTGCGTGTCGCGACGCGCAGGCTTGAGAGTTGCAATGCCCAATTTGCGAATACTCAACGTCACGACGCACAAGCTTGAGCGTCGCGACGCTTGTAGCTTTGAGAGGTGAGTGTCGCGATGCTGGAGATCGAAGTCACGAATCTACCGTATGTAAAATGTTGGCAATGAACAAATTTGTCTTGAATCCAATACAAAACACTTCCAATTTTCTCCAAACAAATCAATACATCTAAAATCCAATTTTAACGTCAACACATGTTATACAACAAACATACATGTATTCTAAATACATATAAGCATTTCATTGAATCAAAACATAAACCAAAATAGAATCCCACAATAAAGTGACTCCCGAACAATTCTAGGTCACTCAAATGTGGTCAAGTGATTCTAAAATGATAGCCATAGCTCCAAGTTATCATCTAGAGTTCAAGACTCTAATTTTATGTTCCATGTTCAACATGAACATTTTGACCCAATCATAAACATATTGTGTGTATGATTCTAAAGCATCCAAACACAATTCATTAGTCTAATTTCAACATCAAACTATGTTATTATGTATCCAATACATAATAATATATTATATATTTCATTGATGATACAACTCAATAATGAAAACATAGATTTAGAGAAGATCAAACTTACCAAGGAAGCTTGACTTCAAGATCCAATCTTCTTCTCCTAGTTGAAATATTATAGAGAACTTCCAAAACTAGCAAGCTTGATTTGAAGATCCAATCTTCTTCTCCTTGTTGTTGTAGAGAACTTCCAAAGCTATCAGCTTGATATGAAGATCCAATCTTATTCTACTTGTTGTTGTAGAGAACTTCCAAAGCTAGCAAGCTTGATATGAAGATCCAATCTTATTCTCCTTGTTGTTGTAGAGAACTATAACACCCCGATAATTATGATAACTACTATGTTGTAGATGGCATAATTCATGATATAAATCATGTTCAAGCGTTTATGTGCTTTTGAAATTGTTTTGAGGACATTTGGTAAATCCTTTGTAGAAATTTATCTTATGTACCACTATGAACAACCCTTAGTATATGGGCCATAACTTTTTCATATGATCTCTGATTTTATGAATTTTATATAGATGGAAAGCTAAGACCGAGACTTACAACTTCTGAGTTGGGAATATTTCCAAATTCTAATCAAAAGTAGTTGAAACATTATAATTTGCGTGGCTGCTACAGTGAAATTCGAGAATGGGCTAGAATTGAGTAATATGGCATAATCTCAGCTACTCATTTCATCAACAAAATCAGCCACTCTCTTATAAATAAGACATTATTCACTTATCTATCTTTCAAGCCAAAAAAAACATGAGAAACCTCTTCCAACCTTCTTTTTCCTTAAGCAAAATTTGTAAAGGAAAGGGATGAATTCTCAAGCTTTTCTTGGTCAAGTAAGCTTCTCTTTCTTCTTTCTTCTTCTTATTTAGGAACAAGAGCATCCATTCTTCATTTTCATTTTCATACTTAGAAACCCTATGAATTAGGGCTTTGTTGTTTGAGAGGGTTGGGCAAAATTTAAGCCCCAATACATATTTATGAAGTTGTTTAGAGTGAATTGTGTATAAGTTTTGGTTGAAATAATATTAAGGCGTAAATGGGCATGAGGGCCAAAATTCTTAGATTGTTGGGGGGGATTACTTTTGATGTTTTGATGATAATTTGTTGAGGTTCATGGTATAACATGAGTTGATTTATTTGGGAGTGGATAACCCAAAAGATTGTAAAAACTAGAGCTTTTGTTCAATTATTTGGATTTGTTGGGAAATTATACTTTGTGATGGATGATGTTCTAGGCATGTTATAGTTAGAAGAGTCCTCATGTGCAGCCATTGGAGAACTGGTATTGGCCCTGAAATGTGATGGTAATGTTGGAATTGATTTGGGTAGTGACATTGGAGAACTGGTATTGGCCCTGAAATCGGACTAGCATCGCGATGCGTATGGGTTACGTCGCAATGCCAAACATGAGAATGCTCTCTGCTTTAGATTAGGTCATATGGGTGTCGCGATGCTCAACAGTTGATATTGCGATGCAGATCATTATGGTGCTCTCTGCCTCGGGTCTGATCATGTGCAAGTCGTGAGGCGCAACACTTGGCATCGCGACGCGTAACAAAAAGATGCCTCTGCCTTAGGTCTGACTGAGTGAAAGTCACGATATGAATTATCTGCTGGAGTTTCTACGGTCCCGAGGATCGATTATCAAGCATAAAACAACATGTGAATGCATCGAGGAAGTTGCGGAATACTCACATCGATCGGTTGAGGCGATGCGGTGAAGAACAAAAATCTTTTATGCTCTCCTTGTAAGTCTTGGCAGTGGGCTTGTTTGGTGTCCTCCAAGAATCAGCAATGGTCCTCCATGCAAGCTCCAAGCTTTGTGATGAAATTCCATGCTCACAAGTGCGTTTCCCCATCACCTTTGCAAGACCCAAATGGTGTGCTAGCACTTAGGAATTTTTGCTACAAAAATTCCTTATCTTCTCCTTGCTTTTCTCGGTCAAACCAGTGAAGGAAAGAAGAAGAAAGTGGCATGTGGTCGTGAGAGAGAGGGAGAAGAATTGGCTCCAAAATCGTGAGCAAAAAGGGAAGAGATAGAGTGTTATGTTATGTATATTTTGGTAATTGATTTTCCAAAAATCATATACACAATTTTTTGCTTTCAAAAGTCAAACCAATTAAAGGTTTGCCAACAACTACCATCAATCAATCAATAAATCAAATTGTCACATCACTCAAAGTGACATGTGATTTGACACTTGATGTGACTTGCGTGCCGCACTCAAATTCGAAATGTGAATGCGCTCGCAAACATTCCCGGGCTTGGGTTCGCTAATTCCAAATTAATGAATTTTCCGTTGCGACGCAATTAAATGATTATGCCTAGCGAAATCACTATTCATGTCGCTAACGAATTAATTCTAAATTAACTCGTTCACCCGAATTAAAATCTAATTTCAATTCCGCGTCGAAATCCAATTTGTATAATATCGAATATATTATTTTATCGATTAATTCTAAATTAATCGTTCTCTCTCTTTAATTAATATTTGATCCCAGATAAAATATCTCCGTAATTAATCCCAGATTTATTTTCTCTCTCATCTAATTAATCCCAGATTAATAAAGTGCGAGTCATACGTCATCGGTGAATCTTCGGGAAGCGACCCATGAGATCCCCAGATATGTTGGCAGTAAATTCGGTCGTCGCACTATCCGAAAACGTAAGTACCTAGTACTACGTTTATACCGATTTACAAGACAAGGTTGGCTTCTAGCAAAGCGCCATGCCTACCCAATTCTCCAGAAATATCCTTACAGGAATATAAAGATCTATATCAGGCGTAGTATACGTAGTATTGCGTATGTCGATCCAGTATCAGATGGTCACGTGCTAGGCATGGGGCTAGAATTGTGTCTGCCCCGTACGAAGCACATGTCGGATGTCTGGTAACTAGTCTCTATAATCGGATATACATGACCTTGTTATAATATCCAGATAGCTGCAGCATTTAAGAGAACCAGTCTCGTATCCTACGTGACCATCATCTCCACTATGACTCGAGTGATACTTCCGTCTTGACATCACACCCAACACACTACTATTCTCAATATACCCAGCAGAGGCGTACACAGAACCTGTTAAAGCCCTGGACGACCAAAACCAAAGTATATTGATTGTCGCAAGTATTAGCGGTGCAAGTCTCAGGTTAAGACCAAATACACCTACCCTGATTTCGGACTTCTATAGACACATAGTCTTACTACCAATGGAATTCTGAGGGGTCTATCCAGAGCGAAGCTGTTTCCCGTACCATCGGTAAACACGACCTCCTATTACACTTGCATGAATATCCTATACCCAAATATATGAGAACTATGCCGTTATGCCCTCACAATGCGCACAAGTGTAATACTAGTCTTTTACGCATTATCGATGTCCAATCTCGATAATACTCTAACTAGGGATATTTAATGATTAATCTTTCATGGACTGATACTGTCTCATATCATCTCAATCCAGGAACTAATCATATGGACATTTCATCATTTATATAACTTGGTGATCTAATCACAAATGATAAAAGAGCAATTTCCTTTGTCACATATTTAATTTGTACAACATCACCATAATCTGTACAAATAGTGACGTTATGGGTCATAACTGTCCAACAATCTCCCACTTGGCCTATAGCCAGTCACTCGAGTGTTCTACACCCGAACTATGTACGGTTGGCTCAAATTACTGAGAAAAGACTTTCGTCAGCGGATTTGCATGATTTTTATCTGATGTGATTTATTCGATCATCACATCGCCACAATGTATGATTCGAACGAATCAGATGAATAGTCGAAGTATGTATCTGGATCGTTGATGAGA